>JAEQBH010009219.1:0-185788 GCA_016808115.1 Tetrastigma voinierianum
TGGAGACTAGGGCTATGTCTCCTATCACTTCAGATGGATCATTTCTTAAGATGATATTCGAGTTTATTTATGATTTATTAATGGCTAGAGTGATCTTGCTTACGAAATACCCTCTCTCAGGGGTGTATCGCCTATCTCGCTAGTAGAGTTGAGTGTATCTCTACTGACTCGATACTCGAAATGTAAATGTTCTAACCTTAATTGCCACCTTCGGGATCGGAATATCTCTATTTACCAAATCAACCGAAGGCTACTCTACTCAGATCCCTGGGTATCCTCATCTCTCGAATCTCGGATCTCCAGTATAGTCATGCTAATGTTGGCCAGACATCACCATGTAAATGATTAACAGATATAAAGCAGATGCTAACAAATTATAAACAACTTGAATAATATAAAATACTAATCTTTAATCCATGAAAATGTGAAAGCGGGGTTAAATGACTTCTAGGTATAAATCAGAACATGCGAATAGAGAATACCAATATAGCAATATATAAACATCGATTACTACGTGAAAGAGGAAAAATACAAATCCGCAGGCTCTTCTTCAAGATCAATGTCACTCTGCTCCCGTTTCATGCCTAAGTTCGTCTGATCCCCGTGCCTCGAGTGCACCCCTTTTTACTTTGTAGTGAAGACAGAACTCGCGACGTCGCGGCGTTGGGCGTCAGCGGCGTTGCGCTTGATGACTTTATATTTAAGATTTGAGCCCCAGCGTGCGTTGAAATCCGCAACATGAGGCAATCGCGACGTTGAGCATCATGACGTTTCCACTACTATCTTATGCACTTTCATCCTCTACTCCAGAATGCTTCCAAAAACTGCCCTTTTCACAATTGCACCGCATTTCCACTAGCGTACTAACAACTCGGATATTAAGCTGCCATCGTATTTAAATGTAAAAATAATGCACAAAGCGTAAAATGACCTTGAGTATAACTTTGAGTGTTTTAGGCACTCATCAATGCTTTGTTTCCACGATTTGTTTTTGTGCTTCGGATGTATTAAGTCTTGAATTAGGACACATCGTATCATCCTTTTCGAATAAACGCTATTCCCTATTAAGCCTCGAGATATTTTTTGATGTACTGTTTGTTCAAGATGTTGATCCTCAAGTATCTAAAACTTGACCATAAATCTTACTAAAATGTATCTTTCTTGGTTATTCACGGAGTTTGAAAAGGGGTATCGGTGTTCTTTGCCACTAGTCTTCGTAGTTACTTGGTTTCTGGGGATGTCAGTTCCACGAATGTTCCTTTCCTTTCACCGGACACCTAGTCAAAGGGGCGGATGGCACACTGAGTGTATACTATTGCCTCCCCTATGGCCCCTCATGTTCCTGCTCCAGTAAAGCCTCCTATCACTCAGGTCTACACTCAACGCCAGAACCCACCAGTCTCTGGTCCTCCGCTGCTTCGACATTAGATCCAGTTCTTGATGATGATCTCCCTATTGCTCTTCGTAAAGGTAGACGTCAGTGTGTTCATCCAATTTCCTCATTTTGCACCTATAACCAGTTGTCTTCTTGGTCCTATTCTTTTATTGCTTCTTTACGGAATTTATGTTTGTTTACTTTAACACTTTTCGGAAGCCTTATCTCTGTGATTTGGCGTAGTGCTATGTGAGAGGATATGGATGCTCGAGATTAGAGATGGTACTTGGAACTTGATACATTACCTCTTTTGGGAAGAAAAGCCCAGTTCGGATCATTCTAAGTCCGCTCTGATCAAAGTTAATCCGGATCGTTTTAGTTGCTAGATTGAAACAGGCCTTATTTTAGCGAGAAGAGTGCGGCTGGGGACCTATGGTGTAGACTATTCGATGCCTTTTCCTGATTGCTAAGATGACATCACATTGGCTTTTTGTTCTGTTTTAACATACTCATAATTGGGATCTTCATCATGATTCCCAATATTAAGAACATACCTTTTTTTCATGGCGATCTTCAGAGGAGGTATATATGGGCAAACTCTCAGTTTGTTTCGAGAAGATTGGAAGGTTTTAGTCTTGAGTAGTTATGGCAGAAGCAAAGTCAGTCTTGGTTCGTTAAAGTTGCCAGCGGTTGAGAAATTTGGCTTCAAAAGGAAGTAAATCCTGACCATTCAAGTCTTCTACGGAACTCGATTCATGTATCATTTTGTTGGTAGTGTAGGATGATATTGTTATCAGCTCCGAGGGTGACTCTACGAGGGAATCATCATAAGTCACTTCTTCCACGAAGCGGGGTTTTTCATACAAGGATCTAGGGTGCGAATCATTTGCCAGGTGTTGAAGTTGTCACGAAGTAAACATGGAATCTTCTTATCTCGAAATCGTGCTTGATTTATTGTCTAGATTGGAAGGTGGGATGAAACACATAGTTCCCTATGGCTCGGCGTACACGCACTAGAGAGTGTTTGAGGATCCTAAGAGATATAGACGACTAGTTGGGAAGCTGAACTACCTTACGATGCTCGTCTGATATTTGCATTAATTAGTGTTGTAAGATCGATACATATCTTCCCATTTATCGGCAATTAGGCGATTGTTAAACATATTCTATATTTACTTGAAGGAGATGCAGGACGAGGTATTTTTATATAGCAGTAATCATGGGCGCGATAAAGTTTGATGCTTGCTTCCACGGTCTTGATTAGGCAAGGTCAAGGAAGATAGAGATCCACTTCTGTTCTGTGTTTTTTGTTGGTGGAAATCTAGTCTGTGGAAGGTAAACGAGTTCTTTCCAGTTCAAGTGCGGAGGAATGGGCAATAGCATGATGCGTATGTGTGAAATCTTGGCTTCATCAACTCTTGATGGAAGTCGGCATTAAGAATATGGTCTGACAAAACTTTGATGTGATAACGGATGCCCTTCATATTACCTCGAATCTTGCCATTCCATGAGCAGACTAAACATATTGAAGTTAGTTTGCCACGCCGTTAGTGAGAAAATCTGACTTAAGTGATATTTTTCTAAAGCGGGGGCAGTTTGGTGATATTTTCACAAAGGCTATAAGTGGGGACCGGGTTAGCTATTTATGTAACAAGTTAGGCATGATTGACATCTATGCTTCAGCCTTGAGAGTGTTAACAATGGGAGTTTAATTACTAATTGTATTTAGAAACTTAACATATAAGTTGCAATTAGTTAAATTCTAACATGTAGAGTTGTAACAGATTAGGAATATAGACTATTCCTCTTGTATATATACACATATTAATTCAATGAAAAATACACAAGAAATTCTTTCCTTCAATTTCTCTTTAGTTATCTTTTCTGACAACAAACACAAATCTAAAAAATGTAATGTGATTATATATATCACAGATTACGAATCACCAGAAAAAATAACTAAAAAAAAAAAATTTGTAATATTCTTTATGCTCTATCAAAGCTGAACCTAAAACAATCAAACAAGATATATACAATACAAGATATTAACTAAGTTTTCAAAGTAAAAGAAAATATACGTTAGAAGACCATGAGAGCATACACAATTCCTTATAAATGTAAGGCAGCCCGAGAATCGGCGTAGTTTCCTAGCAGTGTAGTGGAAGGTTATTCTTATTGCCCACCTCACGGCTTTGCTCCTTTATAGATCTCAACCACGGCGTTTCCACCTTCAATTCAAAATCAAGGCCAATGAAAAATAAATCAAAAACAAAGAATCAGTTTAATGATTTCCTAAGAATACCATAGGCGCGCTTTATTTAGAATATCAGTTTCTAGAGATGAATCTCTAGAGATGGTGAGTAATCCATAGAGGCAGTGGTAAATCGTTTTGTTCGAGCGGAGCGAAGCCCCAGCGAGTTTAGAATGTCGGAGATGCGGGTGGGGAAAGAATGAAGGCGAGCGTTTGATTTGAATCGACCTGTTCCTACAAGCCCAGAGGAAAACAAAAACCGAGATAGATTGCCTACTTGAAAGACACAAAATAAGAACTTGTTGATCTTGTATCAGAACTTAGAAGTAATAAACGATGTATCGAAATTCTGTTTCTGATACGGAGTCAATTATAACTCATTTCATTATAATAATAGTCAAAACAAGAAAGCGAATAAAATAAAGCTGAAAACAAAGTTCTCAATTTTTCAATATTAATCAAGTCTTGAAAACAATAACATAAAGGTGCTATTTACGCCGATGTCAGCGGAAAATCACCAACGGATAAATCCAAAAAATCGCTATGATAAATAAAAATGCGTAACGAAACCAGATCCAAAAACAAAAATTAAATAAATAACTAATCTTAATACAAAATTAAATGATCTGGACTTGAATGACTTCCTATCTCGTTTAGGCCTAAATGCAGACCTATTCCATTGTCCTATCACTTTTTGGTGAAATCTAAAGAGTTCACTTTTTCTCTTACAAGACTGACAAGACTTTAGTATCCTTTTCCAACTCTCTGTGCGTTAGAAGGTGTGATTACATGGAATTATCAAGTAGCATTGTTGATGTGAATGTTGTATACATGTTAAATTTTCATGAGTTTTTAGATACTTAAAAATATATGATTTTATTTAATTAAATTTAGGTTTTATCAATTAATTATTTTTTAGAATTATTAAGGTATACACAATAAATAGTATAATAATTTTTAACTTGATTGAATGTTAAGATGTTGATTTTTTAGTAGGTAAAAAAAGCAAACATCTTAGTAAATAAAATATTTAAAATATTATCTTAATGTTATTAAGTATTATTTAGTGTTAAACTAAAAAAAAATTAGAATTTAAATTAAAAACAAACACCACCTAAATAAGAGTGAACAAAGGGGTAATAGTGAACAAAAACCTACGATAAGGCATCCTTGATGATTTCTGCAGAGTCCTCATTGCCTTTCGAATCAGATTTGAAGCAGTAAATAGTTCAAAGAATCACAGCAATGTTCTGATCGAGATTGGTGAGGAAGTAGGAATGTTTGGCATAGCCTTTTAGGCTCCGATCCTATCTAGATTAGTCGCCCAGCCAGGCAGAAATGGATTAGTCGATTAGTGTTAACCTTTTTTGATTTATTATTTCACACGGAGGGAGTTGACCAGAAGAACAGGTTGAATTCATCAGCGTACAGCTTACTCTTAAGGTGGGATCACCTAATCACACAGTTGGTGTGGCATCATCATTTAGAAAATTACAAGAAATTCAACCTGAACAACCAATGGCATTTGAGATACGACAAAGAAAGAAAATAATTCGAAACCTTTTCTATATCCGATACTTCCCTCCTCTATATAAGGATATACCGGTTACCGTTTTTCTTACCGATATCAGCTGCTGTCTTTCTTCTCTTTCTCTCTCTCTCTCTCTCTCTCTCTTTGTAATTCAGCCCAGAGGGCTGATTAATTACTACTACCCCATCAAAGAGATGGAATCTGAAATAAGGAAAACGAAAGAAATCAATGCTGGATCATTCCATTTCCCTCAAAAACTTGTTCTTAAAGCAATCGGAAGATGATCATAAGCCGCCGAAAAACAAATCACGAGAAGTAGCAGCTGCTAAAGGTTTCTTCCCGGTCTATGTGGAGAGGAAGAAAGGTTGTGATGAAGATGGAGATGGCTAACCACGCAGTGTTCAAGAAGTTGTTAGAAGCTGAACGAAGGAATGCAGGTTCAGTAATGGCGTGGTCTCATATTGCTTCCCTGTCATGTGGGGCATCTTCTCTGTGAAGCGTTGTCGGAAATGGAAAAAAGGGAAGTAGTGGTCTCTCCTCTGTGGATCGTTTAGCTTTCTGATCCAGGCCGTTTCGTCAGAGCCATGGCCGATAATTGGATTTGCAAATTTTGGATCATTTTATCCCCTTTTTTTTTTTTTTTTTGTTCATCGATGAATCCTTGTAAGGAGAGAGATCAGATTTACTATTTTTTTTATATATCTAATTTCTTTCTCACAGATTCTGGAACGATTAATCAGACCTTCATTTCATTCCTAAAAAATAATTTTACAATCATTTAGGTTTATTTTGTTCTGTTTTTTTAAACTGTTATTATTGATAACAGTTTTTTTGAAAACACATAGAACTTCCATGTTCTTTTGAAACCATTCTTTATTCTTTAAATTTAATGGTTTATATATTTTACAGAGAAAAAAAAAACTACAAACACTACAAACTACAGGAGCTATTTATTTGTTTGTTTATTTCTGAATAATTTGCATTCCAGAAACTAGGTATTTGTTCTTTATTTAGTGATGATTTATTTATGAATTTTTTGAAAAAACTTTTTGAATAAAAAAAACTAAAATATTTAGTTTTTTAAAAAGAAAAAATCAAGTAGTAGGCTTTTTCTTAAAAAAAAAGTCATTGTGAATCCCCAGTGACCTTTAGGCATAAAGCGTTATTTAATGGGGCCCCGGGCGCGGCATTGGCGTGCACGGCTGCGTCATGGAATGACCAGGTTGGCCTCTGCCAATGAAGAGTCGTATGGGAATTATCTGACAGGAAAGTCTTAAATCCGTGCTAGGATCCCAGTCCTCAGGTCATTATTCTCTGATTTGAAAGTTTGTTATGGATAAATACATTGAGGCGAAAAATAAACCAAAGGTATTCATCCCACGTATTCTGGTTAGATCTCTTATTTGAAAAGATAATCCTTTATTAAGGAAAAGCGTATTTTATATGCTTGCTTATTTAGTAAAAGGATAATCGGCAATAAACAATAAAAACACTATTTTTATTCTAAAATAAGAGCGAAATTTGGAACCAAACCGATAAATTAGGAAGACTCAGAGAGAGATGCTCTGATTTCAAGCGTGCGAACTCATGTTCTTCCTCTCCATATTTTTGTTGACTTAATCATCGGAGAGGCAATGGCCCTATTATCTGAACGCCTTTTTTTGTAGGTTAGCATTGCATTCTTGGTCGTCTCACAGGTAGGTGTTCTGGAATCAACAAAATTTATAACCTAAATTCCTCCTATTGTCAGCAACAAAAGCTCTGCGGTATAGTGGCTCTAGATTCGAACACATGGATGGGTTTTTCTTCGCATAAATGATTCTGATGAGTTTCAAAATGGTGAATTTCAATTTGAATTATAAGTTTGTAAGCAGGGGAGTTGGATATTTGAAGCGAAAATAAAGTGAAGAAAAATAATAAAAGAGATCTCTCCTTGAAGTATTAGTATCTGGGCTTAGGATCCTAAAGACAGTGTGATTTCGAGGTCATTTCCTAACGTGGGGAGGATGACCTATAGTCATCCTCCAGACGGATCTTCATTTAGCTATAAAACCTAGCCTAAAATAATTATCCTTTTGAAAAATGAGCTGTTCAGCGACATTAATCATGGCAGTGAAAATAAGTCTCCTTGGCATCACCTTCCAATGGGTCATAGAGGATAACTAATGAATCTCGAGTGGATCTAGCAAGCATCCTTTGAACCTAAAAAACACCATTATATGTAGATCATTCAAGGAGATTGAGATGAATAAAAACCTAAAGTTAGAAAGAGGAACACAAAGCGCCGGTGAAGTACTTGCGAAGAACATGGAACCCTCAGAAATGCAAGATTACGTACCCGACCTTCCACTTCAAGAGAGGAAGAAGTTTTAACGCTCATCTCCCAGGGTTTGTCATCTCAGTGTTTAGCGACGAGAAAGGAAGAAATTAGAAAGTGGAGAAAAAGAAGTGGGAGCTATTTGAAGGTTCCATATTTGTCGACAGAGCAAAAGTTGTCTTTAGTTCTGTTCTGCATGGGAGCTTATATCTTGCCCATTGACAAAATTACAAAAGAACCCAATCAAAAGCTATTACAAGGGATAAAATGGGGAAAGAAAAACTAAGGAACAAAATGAGTCAGCGATCGCGGGATGGTGAATGAGTCACGGAGACATGAAGCAGTCTTGCATGATGAGCAGTGGCAGCATGAAGGGAAATTTCACATGATGAACGGTCTGACTGCGAGGTGCGACACAACGGTGCCTGCGGCTCGATTTCTTGGCATTTATGCTCTTCTTTCATACGGTCTCTGATCTGCAATCTTTGAGTTTGACTTGAATTCTTAGGTAGCGGATCGACTAAACAATTTTGCATAAGTAACATAAGCGCAAGGTGACACAAATGCAATCGATATATAGCAAGTTATAATGTGCCAATTAGGTTAATTATGTTGATTAGTACCCTGCACAAAGTACTCAAAACCTAAACGGGGTTCAAAATAGCGCTTTGAGCACTAATTAGCTAATGATGCTCGGGGAAAACTGATGATGGATTGCGCTTTGAGGATCGAGTCAAAGTCCCGACACCATCTTTAGAGAGCTCTAGTCCTTGACTGTGAGTCCTCATCTCGGTGGCCGACCTCCTAAAGCCCGATCCCTACAATCCTCATCTTCCTTCCTCCTCTATATCTAGATCTTGAATCTATGGATATCACTTGAACAACCATATTTTTCTAGGTATTTCTTCCCTATGTTACATCTGTTGGATCCACAGACTCTATAACCTTCCTTAATGGGTATGTGATTGTGATAAAAAAAAAAAGATTCAGCATTCTTTGGTCTCTATGTGATTGTAATATGTTGGGTTTAAGATTATGTGATTGTTTTGTTTTATTTGAAATCTAAAGGAATTTATAGAGAACTTTTGCATTCAATAGTTTATTAGAATATTTCATAGAGCTTTGATGTGGCTCGACTGAATAATAATAAAATTAAAAAAGCGAATAAATAGCGGAGACAAAGATTATCAAATTTTTCAATATTAATCCAAATCTTATTGAAAACAACAGCATAAGGTGCTATTTATAAGCACCAACAGAAAATCCTAACGGATAAATCCAAAAATCCTAACGGATAAATCCAAAAAGTAATTACAAATAAATCCAAAAATACAATTAAATAAATAACTAATAATAACAATAAAATTCATAATTGGACTTGAGTTTCCTATCTGAATTTTAGGCTTTAGATATGAGCACACTTCACTTTTATCATTCCCTCTGGGTTTGAAAAGGAACTGACTCGAGAAGGTAAAGGGAAATGTGGCAATCCGACAACGATGGATCCGTTGATGAAGATCATCCTCTACAGTATCCAGTAGCATCGGTGCAAGACTGGGGAAGAAGCTAAAATTTTAAATTTAGTTAGGAAGGAGCAAAATGGTAATTTCACGAAAATTAGACACTTTAAAACTGTTATTTTATAGATCGGATAGCCAAGCGGACTTCTTTATTGAAATCGTAGCCATAAAATATAGTCACCCAGACAAATTTTGTTGAATTGCGAGACCGTCGGATTTTTCCCGAATTTCGAGGTGACGGGATTCAAGTGGACCCCAAAAATGGGATTTTTAGAAAAATTCCCAAAAAATTTCAAATATTTAAAAAATGTCAATTTACGATAGATGGAATTTAAACCGATCTTTGAAAATGGACGGGGAAATTTGGATACCTTGGCGCGATGCTTGAGCCATGTGTCTCATGTATAAATATCAATGAGCTATCTAAAATAAAATATCTCTGGTTGGTCTAGAACAAAACATTAGAAGAGAGAGAGAGAGGAGAAAAAAAAGAAAAAGCAAGCTTCTCCGTGCGATTTACTAGGTTTTGCAGTCGGAACTTCGGCAAGTAGAGAGGATTTTAAGGCTGCTCTGCAAATGAGCTAAGCATGGAGTACTTGAATCCTGAGATTTGCGAGGTGAGTTTGAGTTTTTCACGGAAATTGAGAAAGAGGCGGTGTCACGGGAAATCCTCTATTTAAAGGTAAGGTTTTTCTCCTACTTCTGTTTTAATTCTGTCTAAGGGCATGAGTGTGTCCAAGGGAATCTTGTCTAGTTTTCCCCTTCGATACGTAGTATGTTTTAGCCATAACAATTCATCACTCATATGAATTAGGTAATTCAAATTTACAGGTAAACTAGACTTATAGGAGGCACCTCTCAGCATGAAATAGGTATGTCAAATTCCGACCCCTTAGGACTTGAAATTCATTCAAATTAGTAACCTTGTATCGGAAATTCCTGGGTGGGTTTGTTATCATTTTTAATTGTTGGCCTCGACCGGGCGACCATAAACATTAAATACGTTTATGTTCTTAGACTCTATGGAAGCCCAGTTGAGTCAAGTTCAAATCATAAACCTATAGGACAGTGGGTGATCATGGAATTTCTGAAATCTAGAGTTTGCACCAAGGCGTGCAAGTTGCTTGGATTGTGTCGTGTGAATAGTCGGGTTTTGACATGACCATTGCGCTGGCATGTTATGAGCTATTATAATTGGATAAAGATTACTGTAGGTTAGCCCTGGGAAGGTTGTATGACATAATTTGTTAGTCATGGATTGATATGGATGCTAATATGTTGAATCGATAGCTATATATATTTGCATGAAATATATAAAACTTATATGCTTGATATATGTTTGCATGGTAATTGACATGAAATTACAAGCGGTAAAGATAGTTCATGTAAATTGTGCATCATACATGTAACATGAGAAATTGCAATGACATTAGCGTTGCATATGCATAAGGACATCATCATATTGGGTGTGTATGCATGGGTATGGTCATCCATCATTAGTGTTGATGAATGGGTAGTAGGCTCATTACTTTGAATGGCGTCGATAAATATCTCACGGTTTAAAACATAAAAAGAAATATAAATAGTAACTGTTGGCGGAGCAAGGAGGGGATCATTAACCTCATGTGAAAAAACTGGAACATGGAAGTGTAAGAGACCAGCGATTGTAATCGAAAAGTTATATTTGCCCAACGAAGACACCTGAGTCATGTATCACTAGAACATGGGTAAGAATACAGTAGTGTGATACGAAAAGTTATGTTAGCAAAAAATAAAACACCACGGTTATCACATAGACTTTAAGTTGTGTGATAGGAGTCAAGATTGACTCGGGATTAGTTACCCATTGGCACTTGCATTGTGGTAGTGATAGTTCGGTATATGTGTGTCGTTGAATGTTACCGGTGACGGTTGTCATAGCATGGGGCATGTGGGAGTTTGTGAGTGGCGCTCGAGGATGGGCATGAAGACATTCCATGCATGAAATCACGACATTCAATAGACATTTGCGCCGGATGTGTATGGGTTGGTTTGATCATTGTACTGAGCACTTAGGTGAAGAGTAGCCCTTGTGGGAGATTATCACTTTCTTGGGCTTTGGTCACCCCGTCATAGGACCCCCTTTTAAGTCTGAGTCAGGTCACGAGCCGTGGTTGCGTCGGAATGCACATATGAAGCGGATGCTGGCTTTGAACCATAATATTTTATTATATGTATATTAGAGCGATCAGTTTTAATACTTATCATTTGTATAAAAAGAGTGTACCATTAAACTCTTGTAAACATATCAATACATAGTTATAGTATTCGAGTATGGTTGAATGGGGTAGGAGTGGTATCTATGACTCATGATGACTCAGTGTGGTATTTTGAGGCGGATCAGGTCATGTGATGTATTATTATACGGAGTTGTATTTGGATAGGAAGGCTTCTGTACGGAGAGGAGACTACATTCGATTTTTTGTTAAATTATGGGTCCGATAAATGGGGATATGATGGTGTAGTGTCCAGTCATGACACCCACGGTTTCGTGAGGTTGTGGGTTGTGACGGGACCCTCGGGATATGGGTGTTACAATCAGAATAGGACGACCATGCCATTTGACAAGGAAAAAACGAAACCCAAAATCTCTAAAAGTCACGAACTCATCATCAAGTATAATATCCACCGTCTCCTTCAGAATCTTATGTGAAGGCATGAGTAGGTGCTGCTTTGCATACAACTACGTACGGACACACACTAGAAGGAAAATGAGAGAGAAGGCTAAAGGTGCCTCGGTAAGATAGCAAATCATTTACATTGAAAATAGGGCTAATATCCATGTCATTAGGAAATCAAGAAGATATGCATTAGATCCCGGTTTACGAATGATAGAATAAGGGCCCATGGCTCTTGCATAAAGTTTTTTTGAAAATGTTTTTGGAATTCTTTCGGAATGAATGCAAACCATGACATATTATGACCATTCAATTCTTATATCTATGATGCATCGCGGTCAGTTATACTCTTATTCACCCCAGAAAAATCTTCGCCTAATCTCGACATGTAGAGTCATGGATGTGGCAGATTTTCTGCAGGTTTAAACACACGCATGTGAGGTGGTAAAGGAACATCAACAATCGAAGAATCAGATGAAACTTCTTTTTACTAATGCTAGCCTAAAAACCGATCTCGATTCCCTCTACTCTCAAACTTCTTACATTTTAAAATATACAGAATTTTCCATTAGAGGAAGTTTAAAGATGTCATGTTTCCATTGCAACCTTTAGGCTTAGTATTCTCGAAATAATGCTCACATATCGCCGATGAATAAATGTCATCTTTACCAAAATTGGTAACATTAAGATCATAAAGCCAAGTGACCTGAGAACATGAGCAACATCCATGGGCCTTAGGTGCAATGGGATTTCCATCATAAATCCCCCATTTGAATAAAGACTAGACATCTTTGGTGGCCAGGCAAAGTATGAGTCTTTCACCTCCTTCTGCAAAAAGTTTGGATGTGGTTACCTTTCGGGTTTAACAATTTAGCAACATCCTTAGAAACCACATTCATTGAACTACCCCCATCAATCACTAACTTACATTTCTTATCTCACTCTTTATGATTGGGTAAGAAAATACCTTCTGAATATTCAATTATCTTAATCTACAATTTATGGATAACACACATCTAACCACACAGCACACACATCATCATCACAATCCTTTTCATGAGATCATCTTCATCACCAGAATAATCTAAAGGATCCAACAATTTGGTCTTCCTCATCCTCCAAACTCTCTGTTCAACATCTAATGCAATGCCGTTAGGACAACGAGATGCAATATGACCTGTGATGACACCGACCAAGCGATCGATGAATTACTAGCCTTAGACTCGATAGGAGGAAGCAACGGGGAAAGGAGTTATGCAAACTAATTATGTTTTTGATTCCCGGCCCGACCCGATTAGGCGGATCCGGCGGTTTCCGGGACTAGGAACATATCTTGGGACTCTTTGCAGCAATTAGACATTTGTTTATATCAGTCTTATAATATATCAACATCATATACAAAAAGTCCGAAATAACATACCAGTAATGCGTTATTTGCGATGTCACACATACTCGATGGTCCCATTTGTATTCAAAAACTATACATTTACAATTACTTATCGGTCGGGACCTGATGAACCATTGGTGTTGCTAAGATCTAGGAAGTTCCTCGGGCGTCTTCTCACCGTACCTCTGGCGGATTAAAAACCGTGCTAAACTGCGCTTATTGAAACATATATAATATGCATGTACAGTTATAATAAGCATATAACAATAACGGATATCGGAAATTATTGCATTCATCCTCATGGGTTTATACAGTGCTTATGCTTATTCTTATATGAAAGAAGTACGTGGGTACTACTGCAAGTTCATTGTACGGAAGTATCGAAGTAGGTACTGCGAGATTTATCTTTATATTCTGGGACTTTATATTTATTCAGGTCTCTATGGGAGTTGGGCTTACTCATTTTCAGAAATACAGTGGTATTACAGGATCGAGCGATACGCTTGTATCCTCTTATTCATTGTCGAGTTGTATATATATTATGGGAATACACAGACCGATCTTAATAAAAGTGAACCTTTGGATAATAAGTATCCGAGAAGATACTATACGATGCAGTGTCGTAGCACAAAGCGGGATTGCGGTTCTGCGAGCGGGGTATCGTAGCGCTGTCGGGACGGAAGTCGCCGTAGCGCCAGCGGACGGGAGTGCGTGGCGCCAGCGGGGCGGGAGTGCCGCAGCAACGGGGCGGAGTGCCATGGCGCAATAGAGCGAGTGCAGTACTAATCAGTGCGGGAGCACTAACGGGAGTAGAAGTACTAATCGAAGTGTTGGAGCACTAGCAGAATACAGGAAGTACTAATCGGGACAAGTGCTATGTCAGTTCAAGAGCCCCAATTCTAGAATTATTTTTATAATTATATGAGTTCGGTAACTTACTATCTTATAATAGAACTTCTTAGCCCTTAATATGTGTTCATGTGAGATCGTCCTTCATATAATGGTAAGGTATGATGCGTAATGTAATCACACACTTATTCATGGATTCTTATTCTTCTATGAATCTAACACCCGAGTTGGAATCCTCGATCGGATCATACAAACTGAAGTTATGGCATTTTCATGCCAGCTGGTCATTTACGATTTTACCGAGGGACAGATTTGAATACTCACTTTTCCGGGGGTCTTAGCTTATATTTGCACTATCTTTGAACTCTTTTAAATCTAAAGGTGCTAAGGGTTCTATTCCAACTGGAATCACCCAATTGAACGAAACTCAAATTACGTCGACAACCGGACTACTCTATGTTCAAAGCTGGAACCAGAATTTGGCTTGCACATGGCCCCACTTTGGGTGAATTTTTAGGCCACTTAGGATCAAATTTGGCGATATATTTCTTTAAGTTTGTTCTCCTTGAAGTCTATTTCACGTAGCCACTTGGAATCTCTCAAATCGGATAAGAAATAAGCAAGTTATGGCCCAAAATACAGCTTGGTCAAGCAGGGGAAAGCCGGAGCAGGTTGTGATTACATGTCTAACTTGTAGCGGTACAAGTTGGCCAAAAACGACCAGAACCGAAATTAATACCCGGTACAAGCTCAAGTTGTACGGTACAATTCGAGTACTTGGAATGGGTATTTTTCTCCCATTTTCATGCCATTTTAAATTACTTAGATGCGAAAACCTATCATGAATGCACACTCCCCAAACAACTATATTATGAGTTATAACCCATACATAAAACCAATTATAAAGGTTATGTGAGTTTGTTGTAAACCTAACACTTGATTACCATGAATCCTCCTCCAAAATGAGATTTCCTTGCCAATCTTGTGCTATTTAATTTGCCTTTGCCCTTTCTGCCAGGGGGACGGCGGTTGGGATGATCCTGGCACAGCTCTGGGTTTGGACAGGCTCTGGCAAGTCAATTTGCTTGAACCTTCATAAGGCATTGAGGTTCCATCCAAGCATTCGCAGTTATACCAAGTCAAGCATGCATACCTTGAGATTTGCTCCCTCCTTCTTCTTCTTCTTTCTCTTCTTCTCCTTCCTTTTCCCTCACCTCCTTCCGTAAGCTTCTTGTTTGGAGACCAAAAGTAAGTATTTTTTTGGTCTCCCAACTCTCTTCTAATAAGTTTTAATTATTTAGCTTTAAACTCGACTTCCATAATTACATTACAACTTTCTTAATATTTTATACTTTTGGCCTCTAATTTATAAGCTAACATGTCACTATGCCCTTTTTGGACAATTTCACGATTTTGTCTAACACTGAATTTATATAAAATTTTCGGGTTCCTAACTCCATATTTTGAATTAAATTTACAAAATTTAATTTATGTCTACAAAATACCTAAACATATTTAGAAAACAACTAGGAGTATATTTAAAGTGTTACAACTAGACTCTTTGCTCCCTATTATTATTAGTCATATTAATATGATGACATGTTTATGATAGATGACACATTAATATTCACAAAGAGGTCTATTGAACTTCGACTTCTAAGGCTTTTTAGTATACATCCTCTATGATGCGTGGAGCTTGCAGTTTAACCATCCTTTGAGCGTCGGACCTGGAGACCACATTAACAAAAGCGAGGTGCAGATAGCAAATTGATCCTTGGCATGGAACTCCCTACATAGTCTAACTTCCTCAAATTTAGCAGAATATTCAGCTACGCTAAGAGTCATTTGTTTTAGATTAATCATGGTGAAGAATAATTGACTTTGATATGATGGAGGAATGTACTTTTCTTACAACTTTGTTTTCATAACAGCCTATTGGTTGATGGGTGGTTCACCTAGACGAAACATGTATTGCAACACATTCTGCCAATACATCTTGGCTGAATTAGTTAATTTCATTTTAACAAACCGAACCTGTTCAATATCAATCATTTCATACCAATCAAAATCTTCCTCTATAGCAACTAACCAATCAAAAGAAGCGGTAGATATTCCATCAAATTCGGAGCACTAACCTTGACTTTTTGTGATGTCCTTTGAGGTTGTCTAACTGTCATCACGATCTCTACCCCGATTACGGTAACCTAAGTTGGTATGTTGGAAAGCGACATCTTCTCATGATTTGGTAGGTAATTTTGCCTTGGTAGTTGCTAATGTAATGGGAAGTTGACATTAGCGAGTTGGAAACCGTCCACCTGGGATTAGAGCATGGGTCTCTTGTTGTGAGTAACTTTATGTGAGGTTGAGCAATTGAATTACTACGGGGTCATTTTACCAGTTATCATGCAAACCATTTGTGAATTCATAAGGACTTGAACCCCTAATGTGTGGTGACCTAACGTGTGTTCTAACAATTTCATCAACATATTCACCTATCTCATATTTACCCAGATGTTTTAAAAGCAAGTCCATTTTTTGATTTATTGCATGAAGTTTGTTGTTTGAGCAAATTGACATTGAATTAATTGACCACACATCAATTTAAATTACTCATCAAATCAGTGTGTTAGATCAAATTAGGCTTTATTTGCATCATGATGACGAAAATTAATACAAACTAGACTATCGATTTTAGATCTTGAGATAAAGCTTGTAGCCTTAAGTCAAAATTATTAAATCTCTCGATTTGATCATTTATGTTGGGTGAAGAAGATGAAAGCAAATATCTTTTGGTAGGTGACATCTTTGAGATGGAATGCAAAAATTTCAACGAGTAAAGAAATTTATAAACCATATGCTATTTAACAAACACAAATCTAAAAAATGTAATGTGATTATATATCACCAGTTACTTGCAGTCACGAAAAGAATAACTAAAAACAATTTTTTAATATAACTATACTCCATCAAAGAAATGAAACTTAAAACAATCAAACAAGATATGCCGATACCGAATATTCTTTGAGTTTTCAAAGTAAAAGAAAGAAATATACCTGTTGAAGACCCTTGAGAGAGCGCTATAATTCCTTGGCGTGTAGGGCGGCATGATCAGGCGTAGTTTCTAATGTTGTGGTGAGACATTTTGTATTGCTCATGACGCCTCTGAATCTGACTTGACGATTTTATTGACTGATTCTGAAAATCAAGACTAGTGAAAATATAAATCCAAAACAAGAATCAGTTCTAATGATGATTCCGAGAATACCATAGGCTTACTTTATTTGATACCTAAGTTTCCTGAGATGAATCTCTAGAGATGGTGGTGTCATGAAAATGTGAAGTGAGCCATCGTTCTGTTCAAAGCGGTCGGAAGGCTGACGGGTTTAGAAGGCTGGAGATGCAGGTGGAAAGATGAGAAGAGGGAGGTGAGCGTTTGCGATTTGAATTGACCTCACGGTGGGAGGAGAAAGCGACCGAGATGAATTGCCAGTTTGAAGAAACAGAATGGAGCAAGTTTTGATCTCGAATCGGGAACTTGGAGCAAATATAAATAACTTGATCTAAGTATCGAGGTTACACTTTAATACCAAATTGATGTAACTCGGCTGGTAATAATAAAATTAAAGAAAGCCCGAATAAAATAAAAACGGAACACTAGTTCTCAAATTTTCAATATAATCATTAAGTCACAGAAAACAATAACATGAGATTAACATTTATTGAGCTCAATGAAAATCCTAACGGATAAATCAAAAAATCCTAACAGATGAATCCAAAAAGTACTAACGGATCAATCCAAAAACACAATTAAATAAATAACTTATAGTAATAAAATTCATCATTGGACTTGGGCTTCCTATCTCGTTTAGGCCTAGATATGAGCCTACTCCATGCCCCATCACTTTTTTGGTGAAATCTAAAAACTTCACTTCTTTTTCTCTTCCAAGACTTGCTAATATCCTTTTTCTAGCGTACATTAGAAGGCATAGATTACTGAGTTATCAAGTAGCATTATTTATGATGTATTTAGATATTTGAAAATATACATATTTAAATTTTCATGATTTTTAGATACTTAAAAACATATATATTTGAATTAGTATATTTTTATTTATTAATTAAATTTAGGTTTTATCAATTAATTATTTTTAAAAATTATTAAAATTATATATTTGTTTAATTACACACAATAAATAGTATAATAATTTTTAATATAGATTAAGATATTAAGATATTGATTTTTAGTAGGTAAAAACAAATAACTTAATACTTAATACAAATAAAATATAAAAAAAACAAACATAATACTTAATGCGATTAAGTATTATTTATAAATAATCATTCATATCAATCATACTACTTCTTTCTATAAATAGTAGTGAACAAGGGGTAGTAATGAACAGAACTGCCGATAAGGCATCATGATGATTTATCTGCGAGATTCCTTAATCTTACTTGAATCAGATTTGGAAAGCGATAAATGGATTCGAACAATCACGATGATATTACGATCAAGGATTTGGTGAGTAGAGATGTTTCAGCATAGCCTTTTAGGCTCGATCCTTAAGACTAGGTAACATATTGGCACAGCCCATTTTAGCCTCGCCCACTCGAGCAGAAAGTGGATTAGTCGATTAGGGTTAACAAAATTTCTATTTATATTTTAGTCATATTAAAAAAAAATGAGTCAACTAGACTAAAAAACACCTTGAGTCAACTCGAGCTGGAGCCTCATCTAGTAGTGGGCTTATTGATTCTTGTTTTCTTAACTCAGCCCTTCAAATTTTCGAGGTCTGCCGACTCTGGCCCATTATTATGGATCCATATTCCCATGCCTTGTCTCTTATCAACCTTTTGACTTAACCTTTTTTGATTTATTTTTTCCGGAGAGTTAACGAGTTGAATTCATCAGCGTTACAACTTGCGACTCGCAAGTGGGATCTTCCATCCACGAGTTGAGTCTTGACATCATCATTAAGAAAATTACAAAAATTCAACCTTATCAGCTATTGGCATTAGAGATAAGACCAAGAAAAGAAAATAATTCGAAACCTTTTTCTATATCCGAGATTCCCTCTATATAAGGATATACCGGTTACCCTTTTTCTTACCGATATCAGCTGTTGTCTTTCATCTTTCTCTCTCTCTTTAAAGTCTAAACCTTCAGAGGGCTGATTAATCACTACTACCCATTGAAGAATAGAATCTGGAAATAAGGGAAAAGCAAAGAAATCGATACTGATATGATAATGCCTAAAAAATCAGTCCATATGCGGGCATGTGCAAGGGAGCGAACCTAAAGCAGGCT
Source organism: Tetrastigma voinierianum (assembly GCA_016808115.1). Classification (NCBI taxonomy): domain Eukaryota; kingdom Viridiplantae; phylum Streptophyta; class Magnoliopsida; order Vitales; family Vitaceae; genus Tetrastigma; species Tetrastigma voinierianum. Next base: position 19,196 of record JAEQBH010009219.1, read on the forward strand.
GACATCCTCCGTGGGGCCAGTGATTGCGTGAACTCAGCCCATGATAATGTCCTGGTCACTCTTAATGTGTGAGCCTAGGGCTGAACTAAGCCCAGTGGATCGGATTGGTGGCGGGATGTCCCCATTGTCCAGCTAGTTGAGCCGTAGAAGGGAAAGCACTCCACTTCTTGATCAGATGTCTGCATTAAAGGGAAGGTGATCTCCCACGTGATTACGGCTCCCCTGAGTGTCCTCTAATACTCGATTAGAGATAAAGAGGAAGAACCTACCAATTGAGAGAATGTCGTATCGATGCAAAAGAAGTAAATCGCTGATCGTGATAAATCTGAGCAATCCCACGAAGAGATGCATTAGACTGTATCATCAACGGATTTGAATTCTTATTTTCATAGAAAAACAAACTTGGGCATCGGAGAGGCGTAGGCACACCGTTGGACCTATTTCATTGCGAGGTTGCGGGTTATACATCGATCCGTGGCGATCGGGTGGCTCCAGCTACTCCGGCCCGGTGCGATAGTAAAGCACCATCGGGTTGGCGCCATGCGTGGGAACAAGCTGTCCCTTTACAAGGCAAGCTATTGATTTCTCGATGGCCGATAAGGTATCGACTCGAAACATGAGCATGAGTCACGTGAAGGCCAGGTAGCCCATGAGACCAATGGGGCCAGCGTTGGCAAACGATCGGGAGGCGCTCTGGGCTCCTTAAGCCGCTAGCGAGATGGAGACACTCCATCGCAAATCAACCAGCGTCTACTACAAGGGGTTGTGAACTCACGAACAAGTACAGCCAGGGAAACCTGGCAGGCCCGCGAGGAAGACGCGATTCCATTCCATAGGAGGGAAGCGGCAACACTTGGCGCCGCGAGGGATGTTAACGAAGGAGGAGAAGATAGTCGGACCAGGGGGCATGATCCCTACGTGCCCCCCAGAGACGGTCACCATGAGGGAATGCCCGATAGGGGCGTGAGGAGTGAAGCCAACCACCGTCAGCGGGGAAAGTACTTGATCTTAGGAGCGGTGGGTCGGGACATCCAACAAAGGCTCGGCTACATGAAAGAGGTTGTAAAGAAGTTGAGGCCCTAGTCTCCATGGATGCGATCACGACCGGGCGAGTCCATTCTGGCGAGAGGCCTGCGCTTCCCTCCATCAAAGTTGAATCTTGAGATCGGGCTTTTGGCGTAACGAGACCAGTAGACCGCTCGACACTACAAAAAATCAAATGGGTGCATGGATACTAAAGACCGTGGATGCAGAAGCCTTTGCCATCACGCTTAAGGGCTCGGCCTTGGAAGGTTCAACAGGCTCCCGCCAGCCTCGATCTTATCCTTCAAAGAACTCTCCATTGCTTTCATGTCCTTCGTAGCTTCGGACATCTGGGCCAGAGCTACCACTGCTTGACCATAAAAGCCCAGAGGTACTCGAGAACTGGCGTCCACGTCGAGGAGGTTCAACTCGGAATCATTAAGGGTAGACATCCTGAATGAAAAGTTCGTCATCACCACCTTTATAGCCTAACTAGGCATACAATCTAAAGACCTAATGTTCTCCATCTAAGAAGAACCCTCGGTAGCTGCCTTAGCGAGGTGCTCATGACAGAAAAATACATCAACGGCGAAGAGGCCCTTATGTCTAAGCGGGGAAGCTCTTCCTCGAGAAAGGAGAAAAGCAAGGACGAGAAAAAGCGAGACCAAAGCCCCAAGAGACGAAGAGACTGAGACAGATCTCCACGGAAGGCGGGGGAGACGGAGAGATCGATCTGAGAAAGTAGCGTTAGGGACCGCTTAGGTCCCTGACCCCATTTTGCAACTCACGGTACCCACCTCGGCCAATTCACCCTAATGACCTCGGTGTCTGAAGTCCTATACGAGGTGCAGCATGGGAAATTTTTAAGGTGGTCGTCTTGGGTGAAACGGATAAATGAGAGACCTTTGACCAAATGCTGCGACTTCCCACGGAGAGATCACTAGGCGTGGGCGGATGATTGTATTCGATTAAAAAGAAATCGAATTCCTGATCTGGTGTGGACATCTCCGCCATTACGTGGCTCCCAAAGATCGGAACCAGGCACCCCCTCCACCACCTACGTCGGCCGGCCCATTGACTGACGCCAGGAGAGATTAGTGTGATTTAGAGGGATGCGGTAGAGTCCGGTTAAACCGGAAGACCCACCTACGACGGATCGGAGATACTAGAAGTACGAAATTTGTGTCAAGCTCCTTGGGTTGGACGCCACCATATCTGAGCGCTGGCTGGAAGGTTCACCGTCTATCAGCAGTAGGCCCGCGCAAATATGGGCATGTGCAGCGTCGCGCGGAGTTCATAGGAGTTACGATCGATAACAAGAGCTCGGTCGACATCATCTTCGCATCGGCATTTGACAAAATGGCATTGGAAGGGAATAGGCAAATGGCTATGCCACCCCAAAATTCACGATCGGCGGGCTGTGGATGGGCCGAGTTCGGGGCGCGAGGCCCATATCTTGGGACTCTTTACATTTTTTTTTATCTGGAATCAAAATATCATATACATATACATATACAAATACAAAATAACTACCACCGGAGTGGTGTCCATCAAAATCTATACATATCACGAGTCATTTACATATACAAAGCGTGCTTTTGTTTGATCGGGCTTCGAAACTATGTAGTGAACCCTACTAGTGTCTTTGGTCTACGGTATGCGGAAGTTTTGAGCGTCTTCTCACCAGCTAACACCTACGGATTAAGGAAGCCCGTGCTAAACTGCAGCTTAGTGGGAAACATATCTTATAATATCTGGTAGCCATGCATTTATATTCGAATCATAATAAACATATAACGATGTGAGATATCATAACCTTCAGCCATTCATATAACACATTTACATATGATTATCCCTTTGTAACAAACTTATGCTTGTTAAGATCTCTCGTATACGGTACTGAACTTATACTTATAGCAAACTCATACTTACTCAGAACTTACACTTATGGCAGACTTATTCTTATTCCGATCTCTATGGGACACATATTTTGCCGCCATCTCCGTGGGGACATCACGATGCTTATCTCAGTGGGACACATACTTATATAGATTTCCTCGTATGCGGTGCGAGCCATACATATGCCTCTGGTGCTTATCCACATGTGTATCTCGAATCTCAGTAGGAGTTCACAGGCTTATGCTTATACGAGACACCTTAGGTACTGGGAAGCATACTTATGCCATGGGAGCATAGCATACTACGGAGTTACTTGTTCGAAGAGTACGGCAGGTACTACATAGATATTCTGAACATATCATTATTTATGGAACTTATTCTTATCTGCAGATACTAAATGATACTACTTATTCAAATGTCCCAAAAAGACACATACTTGTGTATATCAAACTTATAATTAATTAAAAGTACGTAGATACTACTAACATACTCATACAGGGGTACCCATGGGGTACTCTTGAGTTATCCTTATCAAGACTTATACGGAGATACCCGTAGGTACTACGAGGAAATTAATCAGATCTGAGGTACCCGTGGGTACTACAGACTTATGTATTCTTATATTTGGATCTTATTCTTGTAATGGAGCATATACTTATCTTTGGATCTTATACTTGTTCAGACTTATTCTTGTATTTGGATCTGCCATTAGTATTACGGAACTTATATTTCCATTAGGAACTTATACTTGTTTCCCAGACTTATTCACTTGTATTTCAAATCTATACTTATATTCGAAGCATATATCGCATGTACAAATCTTATATATGCCCGGGGGCTTATTCTGTGGCTCGGATACGGAAGTACCGTAGGTACCTACGAGAACATTTACTTGTACAAAGTACGTGGGTACTACATGACGGAATCGGGTGCGTGGGTACATTCGGGATCTTTACCATATTCATTTCTTTACTCTTATTCTTTATTCGAGTCTTAATGCATACAAGGTCATATAGGACTTATCACGGAATCCCGGACGATAGTCATTAGTGAGAACTCAAATCACATCAAATACATATCACAGGAGTTCATATGGATTCGAGACATATCAATAGGTTTGTATCCTTAATCATATTAGGACTTATACATCTTCATGTGATTATCTGAGTTAGATACTCCTTTTAAATGTTTCATGGCTTTGTTATACAGAGTAAGGACATGGTACGAAAGGGTGCCTGATGCAGTGATATGCTAAAGCATCTGGGTCTTATTCATGTACTTTTATATACATATCTATGGTCATTTACCTAGATGGGAACCTGAATGAGGATGGACATAATTGCACGGGGCAGAAGGTATGGTAGTGCGGGCATGTCGTGTACAGCTCAGTAACGAAATTAGCCGTAACACTACGCGGGATCGCTGAAGCCGCGGATCGGGCGTGTAACGAGTGCCATTAGCACTGCGCGAGTGCAGAAGCACGATCGAGCGTGCGCCTGCGGCCCTGGGAGATGCCGTAGCCGCTAGCGAGATCTTAAAGCACCCGTCGGGCGTATGCGCCCATAGCAGTGTCATGGCACTGGGCGAGTGCGGAGGCGCCGGTCGGGAGCGATCCGTCGTTCATTTCTTGAGTTATTGGTCAAATGCTATCGTATGTCTTCGGAACTCGCAACGCTTTCTTGTCATATTACGTATTCACTTGACCTTAGTTTTCCTATATTTTCTGTTTCATGCCCTGTTGTACTTGGCATTTCTATATATATGCGAGTACCATTTACCTATGTATTCACACATCATTCATGTATTCTTGTTTCTCGATAAATCTACTTTACTTAGGGAATTGTAATCATTCCATTGAATCATCAATTTCGAGTTACTTATGGCATTTTTATACCAAACTAGTCGATTTAGAATGTACACTAGGGACAGTTTGTAATACTCATTTTAGGAGGAAGCAACTTCTTACCTAACCCTGGTTCTTTGTATTCATTTGAAGCCCTAAGGTTCTAAGGGTCCATCTCAACTAGAATCACCCAAATCTGAGCACACAGAAACTCAGTTATATCTCAGCAACTGGTGCCCTCTATGATCAAAGCCCGAAGCCATAAATTTTCTTGAACGCAAGCCCCTCTTTGAGTGAATTTTGGGCCACATAAGTCAAATTCGAAGGTAGCTATTTCAGGATGCTGTTCTCATACAAGGAAGTCCTAGTTTAATAACAGATTGAATCATCAAATCGAATGAAATAGGCAAGTTGTATTCAAATACAACCTTGGTCGAAATAAAGCATGGAGTCTGGTGCCACCCTTCAAAAATTGTCGGAAAGATTGGTTTTTCTCCCATTTTCATATGTGCTACCCAAATCAACTCAATACTCTATATACACATCAAAACCACTCCATATTCATCTTGTAACCTCTATTTCTATAAATCATCTTTGATACATACTAACATTAAAAACCTTTTTCATAGATTACTCCCCGAACAACTCTAATATGAGTGCATAACCCTTTAGAATGGCTCTGAAGATTTGTTAGGGTTTGTTTTCTAAACCTAACGATTACTTGCAGTTTGTCTTGAATCCGACCTCAAGGGGATTCCATACTCTGTCCACTAGAGGTTATTTTAGAGGATGGGTTCTTATTATTACAAACATGTATCCTTCTATAAATCTATACAGTTATCTCTGAAAATCCAAGAAAGATCATACTAGAATCCATACCTTTTTGCTCTTCCTCTCTTCTCTTCTCTTCTTCTTCTCTTCCTCTTCCTCTTCTTCTCTCTTTTCCTCTTCTCTTCTTCTCTATGTTTTTGGTCTCTCATTTTTGAGAGACCAATTGCTCTTATCCACCTTTTGAGTTAAGGCCATGTTTGGCCTTTGCATTTTTAAACTCTTTTCTCATTTTTGCATTTAGGTCCTTCCTCTCTTTATTATTCTCAATCTAACATTAAGTTTCTACTGGCATACAAATCTATTGGATTATTGCATAGGTCCTCAAGTGATGATGATCACTTTACCCTTATCTCTAATATTCATTTCGGGTCTCATTTTTATTTCCGAAAAATTATTTAGCTTTAATATACCTAAACAAGTCAAGAAAACTGCTATAGGTATATTTAAGGGTGTTATGGCATATAAAGGGTTCTCCGGAGAAAAGTACTGCGCAGGGTCTATACAGCTAGTACTCACTTTGGGGAGACCCAGTGGAGAACCACAACGGCGATAAAATTCCTCGCATGGTGGAATGATGGCGTACAAGATGTTGCTCGGGCCCTCTCTGGCTCATGAGGCCATCACGCCACGCCTATCATATGGTAGTGTTCCCTCTGTGGATAGCGAGTGCTACTTGGCTTCTAGGAAGCAGAGAGCAGTTGACATCATCCACGTGGATGACCTCGACATGAGACAAGCTGGACACGACTGACACCCCTCGGAAGGTTGGAACCGGTGCGGCTTGACGGCCCGACGAACACCCTGCCTACGCCGGATCCTAGCTAGCGAAGACATCAAAGACCTCCTCGTCCATGCTTTAAATCAAATCATGGACGTATTCTTTGGAAACAAAGAGGACATGGGAATCGGCCCGGAAGTTGAATGTCACCCATGCCCGAGCCGGTCGACGGAAAGAAGAAGCCGCCTAGAAGGCGAGAGCGATCGATGAAGGGTCGACAAACTCCTCCAGGCCCGAACTATCAAGTAGATTATCTCATTTGAGTTGGCTAATGTAGTTCTCGTCAGAGAAGATCAGATGACAAATGGCGACTCTGCATTGATTTTACCAGTAATAATGAATCGGGCTTGCCCGAACTGACTTTCAACGCGGTCGACCTCGTAGTGGGCTGACAACTGCGGCCACGAGCTCCACAAGGCTTCATGGACGCTTTCGAGTTATAATCATATCGGGGAATGGACTGACTGACCCGAGAATACCTCATTCGTGACGGGCGGGAAGCGTACTATTATCAATTGATGCCTTTACGGTTAAAGAACCAGCTGAGACCACACATCAAAGGTTGGTAAATAGAATGTTCCAAAAACATATTGGAAGCTGACCATGGGAAGTGTACACCAGGCGACATGTTGGTCAAGGCAGTCAAGGCCCGGGCTCCACGTGGGCCACCTAGTTGGAATCATTCAGTCTTGGACTGGATGGTCAAACTGACCAAGTGCGCTTTGAGTCTACGCGGAAATTCTTTGGTTTCATAGTCAACAATCAAGGAATATAGGCAAATCAGGACAAGATAAAGTCGGTATGGGCAACTAGCCCTCCCTCTCGAACACTAAAGAGAAGTTCGATGCATGATCGGAGAATAGCTTAGCTAAGTCCTTCATGGTGGATCGGTGACAGAGTGCGGCCCTTCTTTTAGAGTTACGAAAAGGCCTTCTTTGGGACACTTTGTGGATGGCGTTCACAGCGCTAAACCTGCAGCTCACTTCCCCCCTCCTGATAGTGAAGCCCTCCAGGAGAGAACTCCGCCACACTCCTTGTTGTTTCCGATTTCTCGACTAGTGCATACTGTCAAAGAAGCGGGGATAAAGTGCGACAACCAGTCTAATGCTATGATCGAGTTACGAGGAAGCGAGCAAGGTATCCGAAGATGGAAAAGCTAGTTACGGCATTGGTGACCACCGCGGAAAACGGCTCCCTTGCCCCAGCCACACCGCCAGAGATTCCGGCGTAACTTTTGAATAAACAAATACTACGCAAACGAAAACCTCGAAGACTAGTAAAATGGGCCAACAGAGTGATAGGATTCGACGTAGGTGAGCGAACGCCGATCAAAGGATAAGTTTTATGTGATTCATCCTTAAATTCACCTGGCGAGCCTACGAAACCACCAACTAGTGTCCAGAGCCTCCCATCTAGAGGTTATACGTAGGCCAGGAGTCGCCAATGCTCAAGGAAGGCGGTGCGGGGTTGATTATGACCTCCCGAATGGGGTCGCGTAGGTGCTGCACTCGGTCGGGTTCAGGCCTCTAATAATGAAGCTGAATCCCCGAAGTTGTCATTTCTTTGGACTTAACTGCGCCCACTCCATGGAGGTGATCAACTAGAGTATCACAATGATTTCCGGGTAGTGGTGAAGCGGATAGAAGATTCTCTGACGAGGCGAGAAGATGATCTTCTCCGAAAGGCTCTGTGAGTTCTCAAAAAGTTAAATGCGGGTTAAGGTCAGGACATGTCGAGCGAAGAATTCACAAGTAGACGCCTGGATAAGCTGCGGCGTCCGCAGGGAACTTTGTGGGACCGGGTGCGGTCAGGCACCTCATGGAACCCCAGCCGATAGATGTCGACGGTGAGGTCCTCCCGATAATGGCTGCCAGCGGTACCAGATGGACCCGTGCGGGACTATTGTTGAGCGGGACGCTGGCCGATCGAATGAGGCATCTAAGCTAAGGCAAGGTCGTGGATTCTCTTTCACGGGAGACCCTTTATAAGCGCGAGGTTTCTCACTCCTCAAATGCATAGGAAGGAATATCGCGACTACATGCCAGGGGTGCCGCGAGGCATGCGTAGCAACCATGTCGACACGGGCGCGGGGAAAAACCCTGAGGCAAAGGGTGGCTGGCTGGCCGATGCCTCAAGGCGTAGCATGCTAGGACCAACCCGATTGTGAGTCAGGCCGGATCGGGATGCTCCCGATTACCACTCGATCACTTTATCAAAATCCATTTATTAAAAATGCGCTAAAAGTGATTTCAATTTTAAAAGTAAGCCATAAAGATTTACAAATTTAATACAATTCCTAGGCCCATAACATTACATTTATACAAAAGTAAAAATTTTATAAGGCATATCATGACCTTTTCAAATGATTTACAAAATAGATATTCAAAAGTTCAAATTGTTTTACAAAATATCAATTGTTCAAAAAAATGGAGTAGATGCATATGTGGAGCGCCTCAAATGAACCTTACAGGCAAACTCTGAGTTCCTGAGCCTTAGGTCGCCTTCAATCACTATCAATCCTCGGTGCACATTACAGTAAAAACAATACGCTAGAGATTTTCATGCTTGAGTGGTTCTATCTGATTTCATTCTTAAGTTTAGTTTAAATTGAATCATGCGATTTGCAATCAATACTTTCAAATCTTTTGGATGATCAATGTCAGCCTAATTTTATTCTATTTTCATATACAATCATTCTGATTCATTGATGTCAAATATACTTTCATATGCAATAAATCATTCTGCAAATCATGCATTTCACAATGCTATTTTTCATTAAATTTGCAATCGGCTGCTTTTTCAATTCGATATATGACAATCTCAAATCAATTCATTTACGCCTTAATGAATTTGCAACCTCTTATTTGATTATACGAGTACTCCAGATCACCGTGATCCACTGCGTACACTGCTTACCACCTGTGTTGTTTGCAGGCATTAAAGCTGTTTTATAACACAGTCTGATCCGTTGTTGCCCCGGTGAATTATTAAAAATCAATTTAAAATGAACACTCTGATCACATCTGTGGAGCTACGGATCAGGAGTGACACATCAATACGTTTATTAGCGATCTTGCCCCTAATTTGACCTTTATTAGTATACCAGATCTATCCTTAATCGAATTAAACGATTAACATTCTCAGTAAAGAGTTGAAATCCTTTACCAAAAGCCCGAAATACGATTACAATATATTACATTTGGCATAAACAATTTGTTTTCAATACTCATGCAATTTTCATATGCAAACATTTCACAATCATTTACACATAAAATAATTAAAACAAATAAATATGTTTTCTTATACATTTAGAGACCGAATATTTCAAATCTTGAAAGCGAGAATGGAGAAGATAGAACAAACCAATCTTTCTCTTTATACGCTTGTAACCGATCTGATCTAGGTTAGGTGATCATCACAGTCCTTAACAAATCACATCATGTTAGTGAACTAGCACTAATCACATAAGCTTCTCCTGTGTGATGAGAGTGCGATGCGTTTTCATAGTTTCATTTTTATTTTGAACCCCTCATTGATCATTTATTTGGTCCCCAGGCTATGGTGCCGCAGTGCGAGGTGCTCGGAAACAAAATCCAAAATTTTGCCTTTATAGACAGTACCTACCTGCCCAGTAAGCGTTGCACTTTACTTTCTCTTGTAATGAAAATGGCTAGAAGTTCTTATGGCCCCTTGACCTCGTGTGTGGCGACCCAAACCCGGCTTCGTGGGAGCTCGCCCGCGGCGTAAGGTGATCTTCTTCTTCTTGGCCCGAAGGAACCCCAGAACTATCTTGATTTTCGATTCTCTTTTTTTGCTATTTTCTCCAAAGTCACTCAAAAATAAAACAAAATACCAGAAGAAACTCTCGAAGGCATTTTAATGTCATCCTAAATAACCATGAAGCAAAACCATGGATAGTTAGAATTTTAAAGTATCGTTTAAAGGAAATACAAGGTTTGTGTAATACCTTGAAATCACTTGCACTCGAAGCCTAGCTTCCTTCTTCCTTCCTCCTTGCAAGATCTTTATAAACATGGAGGATTCACCAATCTCAACTATTCCCCAAAACCACAGCTCTTCTTTCTCTTGTCTCAAGCGTTTTTGGCACTTGTGGGAGGTTCTAAGACAAATGTGTAGTCTAATACCACTTATCCATTATAAGGCCATGTTGACACTTTCCCATTCAAATCCATTTTCCATTTTTCTCCTTTTTGGTCTTCATTTTCACACTATTTATTATTTGTTCACTTTTGCATTTAAGCTTATTCTATTCTTGTTCCTTAGGTCCTTATTTTTACCAATTCAAATTTGCTTCCCTTTTACACTTGGGTTTATTTTTAGGGTTCAATCAATTTCTCATTTTAGCATATAATATTTAATCATATGCTCACATATTAAAATTCTTTTCCACCCGATTTAACAATTTATGATTTCCCGAAAACCTAAGTTTGGCTCAATTTATACGAAATATATAATAAAATTATTTATAAAAATTCTAGGAAGTATTTTGAAACGTTACAAATGCCATGAAACTAGTCAAAATCTGAGACACATCAAAAGTATGCAGTCTGCCACCTCCATGCGGAGCCGCGGCCCGAATCCACTTTATTTTTGGCCCTTTCGGTAGTGAGGATTAGACATACTGGACGCCCATTGGAAGAGGTTAGTGCAAATCCGTCATTATAGAAAGATTGGACTGCTTCACCAAGTGGGCGGTAGGAGCCATTAAACAATCATCGGTGAAAAGTCGCGTAACTTTGTTTGGCATTCCATAATATACGATTGGAATCAAAAGTGTTATTTTCGATAATGCGAGCGGTTTGACAACTGAAATTCAAAAACTTTTATTGCCAGGCTGGAATCAAAATTGCTGCTCGTCCTCGACCCGTCCACGATCAGGACAAATGATCACTATAAAGACTCGATATGAGCTAAGTGGAGAACTAAAAGGAAAATCGTTGACTACCTCCCAAATTACTGTAGGCGTACAAGAACTACATGCAGAGTTTGCAGCTCAAGAGACTCAATTCGCCTTGGCATTGACACACCGGCGGTGGCCCACGTGAGTTGGGCTTAGGTCACTGGGTCGAGTTTGTAGTCACAGGAGCCACGATGGGAGTCTCTCAGCCAAACCTTGATCTCCTGGAGGGAGGGCGGAAGCGGGCTCAGAAACACGCCAAGGACTACCCAGCGGAGAGCAACCAAGGTACCATGATCGAAGGTCGGGCCCGATAGTTTTAGAAGCACGGAGACCCTGGTGAGAGATTACATCATATCACGGATAATCCGACTTGGCAACTATGAACTCCAAACATAAGAGGGAAAGACCTTTCACCACTCCTGGAATGTCGAGCACCTCAAGCGATTTTACCCATAAACCTCAGATTGTATCTATTAATAAAGCGCAATAGTTCTACTTTCGTGCAAATAACTTTTCTTTCTTTGATGTTTATTTAGCTGCCTACTCTTGTAAGTTATAAAGAAAAGAATGGAAGATCGATTTATCAGCAAATCCCACTGCAGGCTGGAAAGGGCCTTGAAGGTTATATTAAACATCGAGACAAGTAAAGCGTATTTTCAAAGGATTGTACTTTTATTACGGTTATTCCAGAGGATTACAATCAACAAAACCGCTCTCTACTTTTCAGAAGATTACAATCAGTAAAACCGCTCTCTACATCTCAGAAAATTACAATCAGCTAAAAAAAAACCCACAAGGAAGAGGAAAAGCGAGGAAAAAAAGAAGGGAGGGAGAGGAATAGCCGTAAAAGCAGGCCTTAGAAGCCATTTCAAGGCAAAACCACAAGTTAAAAAAAAAAAAAAAAAAGAGAAAATAGGAGGGATAGCATAAGAAGCAGGACTTGAAGCATTCAACAAGCCGCCTCCTCGAGCAGGTTCCCTAACCCCGACTCCATCCGTCATTTTAGTTGAGGAGCAACATAATTGACAAATGGCGGGGCTAGGGAACAATACAACTCTAACAAGTAAGCGAATTTCATGAAGTGAGCAATGGCCTATGACCATAAGACAAACTTAGTATGGAAGCGGCAATAAAATCGACTTCATCGTGTTCGAGACTCAGACCTTTGGCGAAGGAAGAAGGGAGAAAAGCGGGAGCGGCGTACGCTCCACCCTCGTAGGAAGGTGGTTATTTATAAAAATGCAGACACCTTGGAAGTCTGATCTATTCCGATTCTCCATGAACCGGCGGCAAACTACTGGCACTTTCCCGAGAAGGAAGGCTGAAAAGACTTGGGAGCTCGAGCTTGAAGGAGCCATGGCTGGTCAAAGACACTCAGCTGAGACTTGAAGACCATGGCTCAGTCAAAGGGAGACCTGCAGCTCCAGACTTGAAGATCGGGGGCTTGGATGGTAAAGGCCCGCGTAGCTGAAGTTAGTCGAGAGCCATGTAGCTCGAGGAGTTAGTTAAGAGCCACATGGCGATTCGATAAGAGCTAAGAGCTCGGATATTAGAAACCACGTAGCTCAGTTGACAAGAGCCGGAGGCTCGGATGGCCCAGAGACCACGTAGCTCGATTCGACAGAGTGAGCTGAGATATTAGGGTCACGTGGCGCTCGGTTCGACGAGAGCGGGGGCTCGAATATTAGAAACGATAGCTCATTTCATAAAGTCGGCGTAGCTCCAAGTAAGAAAGAGCCCGATGGTTCGTTTTACCAAAGAGCCCGATAACTCGGATTTCTTCTACTTAAGAGCCCGAGCTCGGATGGCAAACCAGCATTAGCTCGGTCGACAAGGCCAGGGCTGGATATTAGAGGAGCCACGTGGCTCGGATCGTGAAAGCTAGGAACTCGGATATTAGAGGGCCAAGTAGCTCAGTTCAACAAGAGCTAGGAGCTCGGATATTAGAGAGTCAAATAGCTCTGTTCATGAAGGGTCACGTAGCTCCGAGTCCGAAAGAGCCTAGTAGCTCAATTTGCAAAAGACCCGATGGCTCGGTTCCTTTGCAAGGCCAGGAACTCGGATATTAAAGGCAGTATTTCGATTCATAAGTAAGAAAGCAGCTCATCCAGAAATAAAATGGGTTTGATTTGCAAAAGAGCCCGGTAACTCCAGTTCCTCACAACTAGGTGAACTTCGGACCGAAAACCGCCTTTCGGGATCTGAGAACCATGTAGCTCGTTCGAAGAAACCGTGGGCTGGATTTACGAGAAACCCCACAGTAACTCGGCCATCAAAGGAGCCCGTGGCCCCTTGCGTGAATCATAGAATTCAATTTATTCAAAAAGCCATAAAGGGAACATGAGGAGCGAGAAAGGCAAAAATTCGAGGTGTAGTGCACGTATCAGCGTTTCAATTAAAGTCAAAATCGTCATTACAAGGAAGCGAAAAGTAGAACAAAACGATGGCGAGAAAAGCCTAAGTATTGGGCGGGGCTTAGAAAGCGACCTATTCAGGGTCGCCAGGAAGAAGAGCAGAGTTGGGGGCAATCGAACACACCCCGAGGTCATCCTCCCCGTCAGATTCAAATTCCCCCATCTCGTCCTCAACGGGAACGAGAAAATTGAAGCTCAAACCTAGGAAGACCTTAGAAGCCTTACAGAGCGGCAGGCCAGCGGAGGCCCATAAGGTACATGCACAAATCCACCATTTCGGCAATGCCCCCTCCTTCTAAATGACCAGAACTCGCGCCTCTGGGATCACGAGCACTGTGGCGTTCGTTTAGGCGCCCTGCGGTGCTCTTGGCCTTAGTGACCTCTTGGAGACGGCTCGAGTGGCAGTCTTGAGAAGCGTTCGTCCTAATTACGCTGTAGTTCTTGTCACTTTGTTGCTTAACCCTGACTGCTCGCAGCTCACCCTTAGCCGCCTTTAACTCCTCCTTGGCGATCTACAGCTCCTCCCTGACCATCCGCATCTCACCGTCAACAGCCCTCAGCTTATCCCAAGCCTTCTTTTCACGTTTCTTGACTCGCGATTCGCGTGGTATGCTTCAAGTCAATTTATGCTTTCTGACATCCTCGATTAAGCGTCGAACTGAGCTGCGCCGGTGACTCTCTTCGAGGGTGAGGGTGCTCGACTTTACCTCGCTTCATACGCCCTAACTAGACCCCTCGGAAGAAGCAAGCCCTCTTGCGGGCTTTTCACCTTAAAGTAGCCACTGTAGAAAGCGAGATAAAGTAATGAATAGTTTGAAACAACGGTGAAATGAATAGAATAAAGAGACCTTCCCAGACATACATTGCGCTCCCGGCGTAGGGCGAGCCTCCTCGACGAACATGGCATCCGCCTTCTTAAAATCGGAGTCCCGTAAGATGGATGATGGCCCAATGATGAGCTCGAGTTAATGTGATGAGTCCTCGTCCTCCTCGGTTCAAGCCTCCTTCAGCCCCATCCTCCGGCATCGTAGGAAGCTGGATGCTTTGGCAAGGACTCGAACATAAATGGCGAGAGGCTTCAGGAGGAGGCTCGGCACTCCTCCAGTTTCTAAGACAGCCTCAGTAGACACCTTGGCGGAGGAGCGCGACCTCGTTTAGGACTTGTGGTGACCCCGCTCGTTGGCGATCGATGGCTGAGAAAGCGCTCCCAACCTCGAGATCTTACCCCAAGCAGCCAAGGCGCTCTGGGGGGGCACGAGCTTTGCGCTCGCGCTTCTCGCTGGCATCTTTGCCAGCTCAGCTCGGGCTTGAAGCTCTTCCAGAGTGGGTTTCAATCTGAGGCCCCTCACGAGAGGCTTCGCATGAAGGCGAGAGGGCCTCGAAACAGGGGGTCGAGAGGGGTTCACACCAGAAAGCCCTGGAATATCTTATATAATCAGCTCAGAGTACACCCGTGGGAGACACTTGGCCAACTGCCACTTTACCTCCTTATCCTCGGGCGAGATCGGGGCCAGACACTGAAGGCCTGGCTTGAAGCAAAGTTAAGAGCGCCTCGTAACTTTTGTAAAAGCTATGCGGCTAGTACGGACGGAAACTCACGTGATTCTCTAGAGGCGATCCATCTTCACGAAATGTCAGCGTATCCTCCCGGTCACGAGTTGTACTCGATTTACTGCAAATAAAGAAATAACGCTCCCTTCAATGTTTATGGGAGGAATGGAAGATCTAAATGATCGAAACAAATGCCAAGGCCCCTTGTCACACAAAGCGACCAAAGTAGGCTTCAAAACCTCCCAGAAGTGGGAGAAAGTTGGGACATACAAACATTGAATCTTGTAAGGCCAGTTCTTGATAAAAGAGGTACAAAGAAAAGCGGAGACCGCGTTCTCAAGGCCGCTTGAAGAAGCGACCATCTTGGGAACTTGGACTATATAGGAGGTAGAGAAGATCGGGCGCTGGACTTGAGCGTGAGGGGCCTATAGCGAGTAGCGAGGTTTTTCACAAAGGCTGGGCATTCAGGACCCGGCATCCGTGCTTGCGGCAGCCCTCAAATGTGACGCTAGGGTATTTAATCTCACTAATTTTTCCCTTGTCTTTGCCAGGAGGGGCGGATGGCCCACTGGAGGCTCATCAGCCACGGCCTTGGTCGGATCCCCAGCCAGTGCACTTGGCTCGAGACTCCTCGGCAGGCCTTTTCTATGCGCGAGACCCGGAGGAACGGTGGGCCCTAAGGAAATCGCATGATTAAGCGAGTATAAGATGGGAATGACAGTGACCCTAAAGGGACACACGAATCGAGAACAGAAAAGGTAAACGGTAGAAGAAGAAAGACATTGCAAAATAGGAAAGAAAACCAAAAGCGACCCAAGCAAGGATAGACTGACAGTCTTGAGCAATGATGAAGAAGACTAGAAAGAAAAAATCGAAACCACGGAGGAAAAGGTAAAGACAAAAGGGATAAGTTCGAATAATGTGGAGGTGCTTTACAAAACATTGAAAGCGTCAGCGAATGGGGCGAACATCGAAAGAGGCCATGACTACTGCCGAAGCGATTGGCTGGCAGCAGCAAGCCTCGTCAACAAACCTGTTAAACCCGCGTGGAATTCATTTGCTCAATCAGTACTTCGTACCACCAGCCGGCGAGGCTGAGAACCTTGATGACACCTAAAATCAGCCCATAGGCCCGAAGCATGCGGGGAATGAACCTAAAATGGTAGCATCCTCATGGCGTGAAGAGCCCCACATGAGGCTCGGCCATGATAAATCTGTCCTCTCGGGTGTGAGTCCGATTAGGTCGAATTGGTAATGAGATGAAATCCGGCTGTCCACCAGTTAAGTAAGTAAGAAAGGAAAGCACTCCACCTTAAGTGATTGATATCTACCCATTAAGGGAAGAAGATACCCACGTTAAAACTCCTTAATTATCCTCTAATACTTTCGGTTAGCGATAAGGAAGAAAGTCTTCTGCAATTGAGAAGATGTCGCGTATCGCGTGTAACAAGGAAAGTCATGTGATCACCATGATAAATCACAGAGCAATCCCACCAAAGATGCATGAACTGTGCCATCAACGATTGAATTCTCATTTCATAAGAAAACTAACTTAGACATCGGAGCGTGGCACCCCGTCGGACCCCCTTTCATTCTGCAGGTGCAAATTTATTCATTAATCCCGACCCAGTGTTCAGCCCGGTGACTCAGCTTTCTAGCCCGGTAGCGATAGTAAAAGTACCATCATCATTCTTTCCTAAGAAACTTGTTCTTAAAGCAATTTGAAGATGATCATAAGTCGTTGAAAAACAAATCACAGTAAATTTGCTAAAGGTTTCTTCCAGTCTATGTCGGAGAAGGAAGAAAGGTTCGTGATGAAGGCGGAGTTGGCTAACCATGCGGTGTTGAAGATGTTAGAGGAAGCGAGCGAGAATCCCGGGTTCGATAATGGCAGTCTGTATTGCTTCCATGTCATGTAGGCGTCTTCTATAAGGCGATTAGTGCTCAAAAGTGCTAGCCCCAGACACATTTTATTACGAGTTTTGAGCACTTTTATGTACTAATCCAGCGTAATTAACAATTTGCACGATGGGTCCACGCTATTCTATATCGCATTTTGTGGCTAAGTTTGTAGTTTTACAAGCTAGTAATGCTAAGATTGTTGATCGATTGTCCCCGAAGAATTCGAGTGAACTCAACATTGCATATCGAGAATCGAAGGAAAGAAGGAGCATAAAGCGCGGCGGAAGCGGGAAAGAAGAGGCGAGAGAATTTACGCACCACGGTCTGAAATTTCACACCATAGTCGCGAGAATTCCTTCTAGCCACTTCGTCTTTGCTGACATTTTGACTTTCTGCTATCCTTTTTTTCTTCCTAATTTGCCCCATTATAATATTTTCTTTAGTTTTTAGTTTTTTTGTATGAAGGGTTGGCTATAAAAACCCCGGTATCTTTAGTAAAAAGTCTTCTTTTTTTTTTATTAAATTTCTTTTTGGGAAGCTTTGGCTCCCACCTCCTCTCTGCTTCCACTTTCTCTCACTTTCTCTCATTTTCTCTCCGTTCTTGGTTTTGAGCACCCTCAAGAGGATGACAGCTTGGAGGATAGGCCTTCAAAACCCTTTCCTCAGCAAGTGGGAGGCTGTTAGGTCACGGAATCTGAGGGCGTACTAAAGGCTCAATGTTTTCATAGTATCCACTGCCATCAACTTCATTATCCCTGTTTTAACTTTGGGTTTTCATCCCTTTTGAGTCACCTTGAATGGTTATTACTTAGTAATCTTTTTGGGCTCGTTGGATGCTTAATGTTGAATCCGTTGATGTTTATTTTAGTTATCATTTATGATCCATTTGTAAGATGAGTCAAGGTGATTTGTGTTTTAATGATCAAAGAGCATTGATAGCCTTTGGACCTGCCTTTTTTGAAGGATATTTATTAAGGGTCAATTTTTATAGCTAAATGAAGATCTGGTTCGGAAAATGACTATAGGTCATCTTCCCCAGCCTTGAGAAAGGACCACGGAAACCCTCGGCTGCCCTGGAATCCAGCAAAAATGAGCTAACACTTCAGGAGTTCTCTTGCCTTTGCTTATTTTATTTTCAGTTTCCAAACAATTCAACCCACTGTTTTTTCAAAACCCCAAAATCCAAATTGAATTCACCATTTTGAACTTCCTTTGTAAAAGAATTTGTACAAGAAAACTGCATCTGAGATTCGACCCTAGAACCACTATCTGCGATAAGCTTTGCTACGCGATGGAGAATGGGATTATAAATTTTGTTGATTCGACTACACCTACTTGTAGCGCGAATCAAGTAGGCGCGTTATCGGGGATGGTGCCTAGTGCATTTATTGGTATGGAACGCCTTGATCCTCATCACAAAGTATTGGTAGATTCCTTCTTTGTCAGGTTTTTAGCTTTATTTCCTGTAAAAAAAAAAAAAAAAAAGTTTTTTGCAGGACTGTTTTTGGTGTTGTCTTGTGTTGCCATTCATACATAAGTGTTTTGGCGGTGGTCGATGGTACTGGGGGAAAACTGATATAGTCGTCGAGGGGAAACCTTAGAGCCCACAAGTCCGCGAGGCTATGAAACTCTCCATGGATGAATGTGCCTCGTGCTGGTGCCTCAACGACATGCCATGTGGAATTCTTACAAACCTAGTTGGAGGAACCACCTAAACCTCTCATGGGGACCGGAACCCTATAGTCTTGCACCTCCTGCTTCTCCATCTTGTACTTGACTCCTCGATCTCAACCACCGACCAGCACACTCTCAATGGAACAAGCCATCCACAGACCTCCACCCGACTAGTGGGTGACTTTGTGGAAGAGCAAAGACAATCAATGCTCAATTAAGTCGAGAGAATGACCTATGAAAAGCAGTGTGAACAGAGAATTTATGGACTTTAAAGTGATGGAACTTTCAGAGATTTGACAACCTGCGATACTCCATTTCAAGGCTCACCAATCGACATATTTCACCAAGAGGAAGTGAATCCCGGAGAAAGGAGTGCACGGTGAGCACCCGCGATTGGAGGGCAATGTAAGCTTGACAAAGAAGGAAACGTCTTGTGAAGGGTAGTGGAAAGGAAGAAATGAAGAGCCACCAAGAGTCACTACTTGACAGAGCAGCCTTTGCGAGCACCTCTCTACGCCTGGTGTAAATCCTTGCCTGCACGAGACCATACAGCACCGACACACACGTAAGAAGACCATCCATTTCACGTATTATTTGCCCTGAGCCTCGAGAGATTGATGGCCTTTGTTCATACATTTGCCACTACGCCAGGAATGATACAGCGGTATATCTTGCATGGCATAGCGGATGTTAGGTCTTTGGTTCACGACATGGAGCACCTAAGACCTCAGCAATCCTGGCTCCACCAGCAGTTCTAACGGCTGCTCAAGGCTGCTTCGGTTTGAAGTCTTTATCTCCCCACTTTTTGTTGTTTTATCTTATTTTATTTATTTTATTTTGAGTTTCATTAAATTTTCTTCTTAGATTTTCTAATTTTTAGGTAAATATTTTTTTAGATTAATTTTCATTTCTGCATTTTTTTAATTTTTCTGTGTTTATTTTGGAGTTCATGCTTAAGTTACAGACGAGGTTACGGGAGAGGCTCCATGCTCTTTATGAAATTTTACCTTTGCGATTTACTACTGTCGATATATATATATATATATATATATATATATATATTAATTCTTATTTTATTAAAATAAAATAAAATAAATAAATAAATTTAAACACGGTGTGAGAATTTCGCACCCGATCTTAGTGAAATTTGCACAATGAAAATTTTCGCCTTTAATTGCAGGAAATTACGCCCTCGCATCCGATTTTGTTTTAGCCATAACTTTCATTCGCCTCCGTTTTAAGCGTTCTTGGTACCGTTGGAGCTTAGAGTGCAGAATCAAATATATCTAGAAAAGAACACTTTTGAAATTATTATGAGTGTAATTTTCAAATGCTCCAACTAGTCATTTTTCCTCTCTTTTCTTTTCCTAACATTCATTTGAAGCCCAAACTGGAGTGAATAAGGTGTGATGGAAGCTTGCGAAGTCTCTATCCAAAAGCGGTACATCTCATCAAGGAGGTAATCTTTTCCTTCTCTAACTTTTCCAATCCAAGCCTCATTCACGAGGACAATATGACATTTAGTTTGGGGGAGAGTTAGCGAAGGAGTGGCATTTATTGTTATGTTTTTGTTTCCATTTGAGCAAGCCCATTTTGCTTGATGTTCGGTGGCTTGCTGGTTTCCTTTGTAAAGACATTATACTATCATTTATTTTAAAAATTGCACCCCATTTTTTTGTGTTTTATCCTTTGTAGTTTGAAAAATTGAAACTTTGTCAATTCCTATTGATGTTAGATTAGTTCCATGCCTAATTGGTGGATGATTAGTTGTTGAATTCTTGCTTTCGACCTTTTTTCTTCCGCTGCTTTAACTCACATAGTGCGCATCGGGTTTCTTCAATACAACACGAAAAACATCTGAGTCTCCTAAACCTTGCAATAACCTACCTTAATTTCGTTGACCACCTTTAATAGGTTAAGGACCTGAATGGGGAAAGATCCAATGTGTCTTCCAAAATAAAAAAGAAAATAAAAGGAAAATAAAAAAATAAAAAAAATTGCAGCGCTTTGCCTGAAACCCGAGCAGTCCGAGGGTATATAAGCGAAAGCCTTCAAAGCCAGTCTGCCACTATACAAGCCAATTGGTTGGAGCCACCGACTTAGTGCTATAAGCTACGGTGGATGGTAAGGGAGTTTAGCAAGTTGTAGGTGCTGAAGTTTTGAAATCATTGATAGGGTGAACACGAAGAGTTAGTGGTGAAGATCCTCATGACTTGGTACCCTAAACCTTAATTGATTGAGAGTCATCGGTGAATCCACATTACAAGGACTTTGGAAGGTCGATTCCTCGGCATTGCACCTACAACACAAAAAAAAAGTTGTGGAATAAGAATGGGTCTGATCTATTTGGGTCGAGTTAGCGTCTTTGAGTCGCTGTGATAACTTTAGTTGAGGAAATTAGTTTGGCGGTTTGTATTTGAGAGGTGATCAAACAAACACTTAGATTTGGGAACCATTGATAAATTAGAAAAGACTCTCACTTTGAGGAAGAGATATGTAATTCTAATTGTGAGGCTTTCTTTTTCTTCCACTGCCATATTTTCTTAACCTAATCATCAGAGAGGCGATCAGTCCACAACCGTTGGAACGCCCTTTTTACATGTTCGCATTGCGCTGTGCTTTCGGAAACTATGGCCAAATAATTCGCACAGCCCTGAGGATGAGATCAAAGTCCCAACACCATCTTTAGAGGCTGCGGCCTTCATTTCAGCGAATTCCTCTATCCTTAGTAGCGGAGCCTTCAAACTAATCCCTACCATCCTCATCTTCCTTCCTCCTCGTATCTAAATCACTTTGAATATGGATATCACTGAACAACCATATTTTCTAGGTATTTCTTGCTTATATTCTATCTATTTAGTTCCCTCAAACTCTATAACTTCCCCTTGTTAAATTTTTATAATCGTGATAAAAAAAAAAAAAATTCATCATTTTTTTTGGTCTCTATTGATTGTGATTTATTTGGGTTTAAGATTATGGTTGTTTGTTATTGAAATCTAAGGAATTTATAGGTAATTTTTTGCATTCAAACTGTTTTTAGAAATCTAAAAATTCACTTCTTTTTCTCTTCCAAGCCTTACCAGTATCCTTTCGGCTCTCCAATACATTAGAAAGCATAGATTACATGGAATTATCAAGTAGCATTGTTGTGATGTATTTGGAGTATTTGAAAATACACATATTTAAATTTTCATGCTTTTTAGATGCCAAAATATATGTATGTATTTGAATTAGTATGTTTTTATTTAATTAAATTTAGGTTTTATCAATTAATTATTTTTTAGAATTATTAAAATTATATATTTTATTTAATTATACACAATAAATAATATAATATTTTTAATAGATTAAGATGTTAAGATGTTGATTTTTAGTAGGTAAAATAAACAACAATAATTAATGAAAATAAAATATTAAAAAGCAACAACAATACTTAATGTTATTAAGGCCTTTGTTTGATAAAATGAGAAAAATTAAGTGTTGAAAAAATAAGTGTTGAAAAAATTAGAGAAGTCTTGAATTTCGCAAGTATTGAATGTAAAAAGCGTTTGATAAATTCTGACAATTAAATCGAGATAAATATATTCTTGATAATGAATCTTTTGAAAATTATGTATTTCACATGTTGCCTTTATTATCGTTAAATTGCGTATTATCAAAATAAATAGAGTTTTATGTATTTTATTTTTCACTACATTTATTAATTATTGTAAAAAATAATATCACTACAAACATAATACATAAATAAATCATAATATCAAAAAAAGACATAAATATGTTTTAAAAAATAACAATAGAATCTAAACTTTTAAAACTATCCAAACTAACCAAGAAGATATTTACAAAATATTATATTTACAAATATTATATTATTTATAAGGGTTTTGGTCGATTTATTTTCATTTAAAATTATTTTCATTTTCTTAGTATTAATTCGTTAAGTATGTCTTTCTTACTCTTTTATAATTACCAGCCAGTTTTAGAACTAAAATTTTCGATTAAGGGTCGCAAGAATTTTGTTATCGACGTATTTGAAAAATTAAAGCATTAGAAAATTTTAGATTTGATGGTTTGTTTGTTCGATAGTTTATCGAACGAGACTTTAAGTATTATTTAAGCGTTAAATTTAAATATTTTCTTTTTAGAATTAAGTGAAAAAAATAAACACCACCTAAAGTGGAGAGTAAAATATGAAAGAAAATAAAAAATTTGTTTAAACTGATCAAATTAATTATATATTTATTTCAAATGAATTTTATTTGTTTCTCTTTATTAAATATTTATTAAATAAAGACTAAGAAATTTAAGATTTTAAGTAATTTTAATTTATTTTAATTATATTTGATTTTTTTTTTTTTTTATTGTGAGATCAAATGTGATAAAATAATTTTTCTTAGATATTTTTTCCTAGTACTCTCCGAATTCGAACTTAACGGAACAGACAACATTAATACAGAAGGAAACAGGTGTTCTAGTTACAGTAATGGAAATACTCAAAATCAAACAACAATAGAATCGTTTTTAAACTGTAAAATAAGTAAATAACATGATATTATTACCAGAAAATACAGAACCAATTGAACCAATAAACAACATCAAAAGTGCAAAAATGACAGGAACAGAGAGAAAATAAGAACTGAGAAAAAAAACAGGGAGGGACACAGATTCACCACTTCTTCAACCTTTGATTCAAACCATTAGATTC
Organism: Tetrastigma voinierianum; assembly: GCA_016808115.1. Taxonomy (NCBI): domain Eukaryota; kingdom Viridiplantae; phylum Streptophyta; class Magnoliopsida; order Vitales; family Vitaceae; genus Tetrastigma; species Tetrastigma voinierianum. The sequence continues at coordinate 42,737 of JAEQBH010009219.1, forward strand.
ATAGTTGCTTTGGCTGAAGAAGAAAAAAAAAATTAAAAAAGAGAATCGGAAATAATTAATCACCGCCATGAAAACACCTTCCTGGTTTCTAGAACTGCATCTGTTCTGGCTAAACACCTCCATAACCGAAGCAGGCAAACCCAGAAGCACGTTTATGCTTTTCCTCTCTTTCCATGAGATAAGAACAGAATCCCTTCCTTCTCCGGCAAGGCCACCGGACCGGACAAAACGGGTTCTCCCCATCCGAAAATCACGTGGGCCAGAAAAGACAGTCGTGACCAAGTAGTTATCAGCAATGTCGCCGCCAGAGACGGTCTCGCCCTCGTGATCTCGAAATAGTCTATGGCGGATCTCATATAGCCGTCCGTCACCATCTTCACCGCCTCCTGAACAACCAGCCCGGCAGAGAACGAAAGCGGGTTCTCCAGCAGCTCGCCGGCGCTGCAGAGTTCTCAGCACGATCCCCGTTCCGCAATTACCCACGCCGGAATCGGCGGCCGGAATCTCTGCCTGCCGTCGACGGCGAAGAAGGGAGCTTCGTCTGCTGCTCCGGCTACATCCCCAACGCCTTGCTGCGGGCTCAGACGAAGGCGGGGGCTTCGAAGTCGTGCATTTGGGAGAACACGCCGTCTTCCATGGCTGCCTTCTTGAGTTTTTCAAGCTTTTCTGGATCGAAACAGAAGGACCTGTAGAGCATTTCTTCCTCGTAGAGTTTCGCGGTGTTTGATACATCTTCAATCTCGGCGAATTCGTGATGGGGGAAGTCAGCTTTTGGCGGGTTTCTTGCTTTCAGAATGCTTCTGTCCAGAAATGGCGGCACCTTCAAGGGCAAGCCTCTTGCGGTTTCCCCCCATGAGTTCACAAATTCCATGGCGCCAAGACCATCGAATATGCAGTGATTCATACACAGCCCAAGAACAAATCCTCCACACTTGAATTTAGTCACCTGAAGAAAAAAAAATGAAATCATCATCAGCAAGAAAATCTTGGTAAACTTGCTTTCCTATTGTCTGAGTTGAGATCAAATAAAATCATCATCATCAACTAAATTAAACCCATCAAGAACATCTTAGTAACTTACTTTCATTGTTTGAGTTTTGAGAGCAAATAAAATAAATCATCATCCATCAGCTAAACCCATCAAGAACATCTTAGTAACACTTTCATTGTTTGAGTTGAGAGCAAATAAAATCAACATCATCAGCCTAAATTAAACCCATCAAGAACATCTCAGTAACTTACTTTCATTGTTTGAGAGTTGAGAGCAAATAAAATAAAAATAAAATCATCATCAACCGAAAACCATGAACAACATCTTCTGAGTAACTTATTTTCATTGTTTGAGTTAGAGAGCTACAAACCTGAGCAACAAGAGGAGGTATCTCCAGAATGTTCTTAGCACCAGGAACATCATAAACAAGCTTCCCGAGAGTCACAGGATCAGGCTTTGTGATGTCGCCAATCTCCTCAATGGCACAATCAGCTTCAGCCTCGACGAAAAGAGCACCTTCCCCGGTACAATTCACGATCAGTTTCCCCTCTGAGCTGATTGTTAATCTCCCAGCAAGGGGGTAGTAGTGAACAAGAACCTTCGATAAGGCATCCTTGATGATTTCTGCAGATTCCTCATTGCCTTTCGAATCAGATTTGAAGCAGTAAATAGTTCGAACAATCACAGCAATGTTCTGATCGAGGTTGGTGAGGAAGTAGAGACCCTTCTCTGTTTCCTCCACAGGAGAACCAAGTTGAAGTTTCCTCTTGCTTGACACACTAAGTTCAAACGCGCCATTGCTGCTAGCCTTTGCCATTACAATATAATCTAAAAACCTAAGAAAAAAAAAAAAAATGTTAAATAGCAGGCTAAAATGAGATTTTCTTAGAAGCAGGAATTCTGAAACAGACCTGAAGAGAGGGAAAGTCGGATCAGTGACAAATGGGGTTCTCACTGAAATGAGGTGGAGCGGATATTGCTTTGGGAATGAAGAAGACGATGTATATATATAGAGAGAAGAAGAGGGGCAAGGGGTAACATTGTCATGTCATAGAATTTTCTGTTTTGATTATTGATATGGTAGTAGAGACAAGAAAAGGGACAGGTTGGGAGATACCCGATTGGAGAGTTCATACGCAAATGGGATTCAGTGGAGGTCAGAGAGGAAAAACATGCATTTTTTCTTCCTTCTTTTTTGAGTCTCTGTTTTTGTTTTTGGGCATAGTCTTCTGTTAATGTCAGATGGATGGGAGTAGGCTACTGGCCGAGAACCAACACAATACCAGTCAATAAGTGTGGCGTGGGAGAATTAGAGAATGGGATTTTGGTGGGTGGGGTTGGCCTCCAAAAACATTTTGTTATTTTTCCATATTTGAAATAATTATGTAAAATGCTTTATCCCCAGGCATCTCGATAGTGGGTAATTTAAATAGATCTTAGAATTAAAAAAAGCGAAATTCTGACAGTGGAGAAGCGATAATGAGATAGTATTCTTGAGTGAATAGTTTACATGATATTTGCCCAGATATTCTTAAGCTATTAACTATGATAAGTGTTTGAATGATGAAAATTTACTAGGTTTGCCTCCAGTGACAAAATTTATAGTATATAGAATGATATAAATGAATGAAAGTCTGTGATGTAATTATTAAGGAAAGAAATGGTAAAATTGGAATAGATTTAGGATAGATAAAAGCACAGATCTTTCATTATTTGGAATCTTTCTAGCTAAAGCTTTAGATAAATACGAAAGTGAGCTTTGGGAGTAAAAATATAGTTTTAGATGCTTTAATTTTTAGATGACGGCTGGAGATGCTCTAAGATATATATATAAACCGGTATCATTTCAGAGGTATACAGCCCAACCCAATTCCATAAAAAAATTTAAAGACCCTCAAAAAAACTTCCTTAATGTGAGACCTATCCAACTTGAAATTATTGATTCAAAGTCAATAAAATGTTTTTACATACTATTTAATATATATATATATATATATATATATATATATATATATATATATATAGTTAGAGCTTCAAACATATATTCTTTATTGGGGATGAAATATTAATAGGTTGGGGTGCAAGGGCAAAACCCTATAATATGGTTAGTGTATAAGGGTATTTCTGTAAATTGATTATATCCAAGTTATTATAAGTACTTTTCTGCGTGTTTTTGCTTCTTTTTTTTTCTCTGCTTTTTATCATTATTGGTGCACTGATGATAACAATATATAATAATTTAAAATATATATTTTAACTAATCTTAATTACTGTTTTTAAAGATGGGAATAGTTTATTTAATTTAAAAAAAATTTTATATTTTCCCATAGGATGGAGATTTTAACTATAAAAGTGATTAGACAGTTTTTCGTCACTCTAATTTTTTATTTAACAATCAAGCATAGCATTAAATTGCATCCCTCCCCATTTCCATTTTAATATGACGTATTTTTTATATTATTTCAACCCTCTACATATATTAAAAAAAGAAAAAGAAAAAGAAAATCAATCCTTATAGATTTCAAATTATTATCATACCAATATTTTTTAAATATATATTTTTTTTTTAAATGACGACTAAGATAGTGTGGATTAAATTACTATTTTTTGGGGTGGCTGGCAGGAAAAGAAAAGGATTAAGATAATAAAATTGGTTGAAACTTCGTAATCAACCGGATGTGGGAAAAGCAAAGGGAGCGATTTAGATTTTCACCCAAATTTCTTCCATTGGTTAAACAACAAGTACGGACAATTATTTTTCAACGACCTTTACTACTAGTACTACATGTGAGCGAGGATTGGATTAATGCATTATTTTGTATTTACTTGAAATATTTTAAGTAGTTTAATTATATTTAATTTTTTATATTTTATTAGATAACTAAATATTAAAAAAAAATCATTCTCTTTACAGTTTTTTTTCTTTTCAATACACTTTTGAACAATCTAAGTAACTTATGAAAACCAACGGAGAAAATCCTTGAGAAATAAATACTTTTATGTTTATCTATAGAACTTATAAATAATGATAGTAATAATAAGTACATGGAAACAGATATAATTAAATGATATGAAATTAGTTTATATTGCTAAGATACAGGCCATGAACCATTTCTTTATTCTTAAGGATTATGTCTCTTGAACCATCAATTTTTATTCTAATGCTTGTAAGTGAGATGTTATATAATAAGGATTTTATCGTCGCTACGATATACCACGACTCATATATGAATTAGTGCGGAATAAGGAGCGTGAGAACTAAAAATGTTTTTTAAATGTATGTACAACCCTTCTAGAACAACTCGTGATCTGAAACAAAGACTGCCATGAAAATACTTTTGACATTGAAACTAATAAGTACATGGAAACAGATATAATTAAATGATATATGATACATGCCATGAACCATTTCTTTATTCTTAAGGACATGTCATGAACCATTAATTTTTATTCTAATGCTTGTAAGTGAGATGTTATATAATAAAGTTTTATCGTTAACTACGATCACTTCGGCTTCGTATATGAATTAATTAAGATAAGGCGTGAGCTAAAAATGTTTTGATGTGTGTACAACCCTTCCCAAAACAACTCATGATCTAACAAAACAAAAGACGTACCATGAAAATGCTTTTGACATTGAAACTAATAAGTACATGGAAACAGATATAATTAAATGATATATGAAATTAGTTTATATTGCTAAGATACAAATGCCATGAACCATTTCTTTATTCTTAAGGACTGTCATGAACCATCAATTTTGATACAATGCTTGTAAGAGGTGAGGATGTTATATAATAAGAGTTTTGTCGTCGCTACGATCACTCAGAGCTCGTATATGAATTAGTGCGAATAAGGCGTGTTTTAAAAATGTTTTCAATGTGTACAACCCTTCTAAAACAACTCATGATCTAACAAAAACAAAAGACATGCCATGAAAATACTTTTGACATTGAAAATGAACGATTCATGTCTTTTTTCTAAAGACATGCCATAGAAAAATACTTTAACATTGAATGTAAAGTGACTCTAAATTATTTTCTTCCTTTAACGATTAATTTCTTTATTCTAAAGGACATGCCAAGAAAGTAGTTTGACATTGAAGGTAAAATTTCTCTAAAATAAGAAATTTTCTGTCTTTTAAAATCAAAAATGTGAACTTTAACTAAGAAACTTCCAAATAAAAGTGAGACAAACAACACATCATGCACCGGCCAAGCTTTCTTCAAATAAAACGGGTATCAAATCTTGCATATCATTTGGTTGACTGGGCATGAAAATAGTTGGGAGGCATATCGTCACTACAATTAATTAAGCCTCCTCTCCTTCCGGCACAAACTTATTCAATAAAATATCAGCAAACAAACATATCTACCTCACCTAATTCAGATCTGAATATGAAAACCAAATCCAAAGTGATTTTCAACAAGAAACCCAACCCAGCTGCAAACTGATATAGATAAAAATATGAGAAGGTTACAAAACTATCTCAGGGAAATTCAAAAAATAAAAATATATATAACCAACAAATAAATTAAGGTCAGCTTTTGAGGGTGGAGTAAGTACTAGCAAGATGTATATGGTACAAATAAAAATTGCAACTCTAAGTACAAAAGGTCTGGGAACTGCTGCTGAAACTTCTCTGTACATAGGAGATCTACCAGAGTGAGTCACTACATACCTTCAAGTATAATGTTATGTTGTTTTCAAACCCAGCATGAGAACTGGCCTCTTCAATATATTCCCATCTCCATCTCCTTCCCCATCTTGTCGTCTGCATCATTTCCAGCTTCTGCGTTTTCCTCAGGCTCCTCCTCTTCATCTTCATCATCCTCATGCTGTTTGTGCATCTGTGATTATAGCCTTCACCTCTACTTTCTTCTGCATTAGATCTAAATCCAAGTAGATTTTCTAAAACAGCCACTGTTTAAAAAGATATCAGAGTTAAATTAAATTAAAATTTCATTGTTGTCAGTATTGACATGTAGAATGGGACTCTCTTAATTCGGACTGTGGAGTGAATGATCTCTACTAATAGGATCAAGTTTGCTAATTATACATTCTCTTTTATATTGATTGAATAGAACCGATATTTTTCCTACTTTTTCCTTATTTATTTCTCCATCAACACCTTTTTTGCATCTTAACTCATAAATCAAAAACAGCAACTTACCGAGTTGCCTGAGAATATCTGACAAAGTTGCCTGCATTCAGGAAAAAGGGGAGAAATTTTGAGAACGATAACTGCAAGAAAGCTGACCAATTGAATACAGTGCATTGCCTGGATTGGAAGCAGGAGCTTTGGTATTCAAAGTCTGCGACTGTGAATAATCTGCTGCTGCTGTAGCCTTGTCTTACCTGGGTTCTGGCTTTGCCTTCTTGCCAGTTTTGCCTTTTCCTGATTCCAACATATTCAAATGATTATTAATAATTGACTGGTAATGAAACATGGAACAAATTACAGTAAGTTGCCTCTAAGAAAAATATAGATAAAAAATAATAATAATAATCAAATACTGATAAACCTCTAAAAGAACATCAAAGTTTTACTGCTACTTGTATATCTGAAATACCCAACATTCAACTTCCACAACTCAACCGAGGAATCAAATGTAGCCTCAACAATATGATAATGACATTTTCTTAATTATAATCCCACAACATAACCGAGGAATCAAATGTAGCCCTCAACCACATGTGGAATAATGGTAGCATTTTCTTAATTATAATCATAAGCATTAAGGATGCATCCAGGTTGCCAACAGTGAGTATTAAACAACAAAGATTTCAAGCAAAAATTGTATGGATCAGAGTCCTCAAAACATAAAGAGAAGGTCCATACCTTGATCCTTTGATGGAACTTTTTCTGTTGCCTTTGTTGATCGTTTTCTACTTGCAGTTTTTTCCTTCACAGGCTCACTTTGATCCTTTTAACTCCTTTTGGACTTTTTCTCTTTTTAGCTGAAATTCTGGGTTTAGGAGAAGAAACAGAAGTATCATCAGCATCAGTTTTTTTGGAAGTTGAGATAGCAGATTTTTTGGTATATTTTGCAGGGCTTTTCACAGATCTTGAAACAGATGCTTTTTTGTCCTTGTGTTTAGCCTCTGCCTCTGGATCCTCCTTTACACTCTTTTTAGAAGAAGCTTTTTTAGTTGTTTTCTTCTCCTTTTTCTCCTCTTCCTCTTCCTCTTCCTCTCTGATTTACTCTCCTCTTCTCACTCTGTTCTCTTCGCTGTATCATTTGTCCTCCACTTCATCTGAATCATCCCTGCTTGCTGAAGCTTCATCAGCTTTTCTTGACTTCAAATAAAGGCTTTTGTTTTTCATAGCTAAAAGTTTGTTTTAGTTTCTAGGTTGAGAAAATAATCAGCAAAAAGTGAGTAAAAGAAAAACGAACTACCAAAACTTGTTATGAGTGATACTTTTTTCTTAAGAGAATTGAAGTTATGCACAACCAAAAAACAGACATCAATGCCACACAATGGATTCAAAAAATTCAAGGCTATGCAATAAATCTGTAATCTAATAATTAATAAGTAATATTTTCTATCTGGATAAATCACAAAATTTTATCATCAATTATCCGATAATATAAAAATTATAAAATATAATAAATAAAATAAGGTCAGTGGCTAAATTGAAATTGATGAATTTTTGTGTCATACATGAAAGATAAGTCTATGTTATAATACATAGAGCATAGTATTAGTCACAGTAACCATACTGCTTGAAGCATCCTTGGATTTGCTTTACATTGATGGCATATAGAAACCTTTTAGGGTTTTAGCTAATGACATTATTATTACGAGAATATGATTTTATAACCTGCAACATCTTATTTGTTAGAAAAATGTGAGAAAAACAACAAATTGACTCAATCCCCATGGTAAGACTACATTCATTTTATAACCTGCAACATCTTATCATTTTGACTTCTTTACTTGCATTTTGATGCTGTAGATTCTCCTATTTTATTGGGACAGTAAATACTATTACTGTGTAATGCAAAAGAAGCACAATGCAGATTTTGACACCCAACATGGATACAAGATACTTAGAATAGCAGATATAGAAGAAAGCTAAATTAATGGTGTGTCTCGGTGCATGAAAAAACATTGAATAAGTGGGAAATATTAAAGCAAAATGCTAGAAAAATAGTACAAAGGAAATTCCAAAAATTTCTGAGGGACCATATAATCCATATAAAATCATGTTTTCAGACTAGATCTTATTAATTGGCTTCAAGAGTTCTGATTTGTGTCAAGTATCACAAGACAATAATAACTGATGAGGTCACAAGATTGTTTTTATTTAATAAAATTTAGTGACAAAATAATGAAAATTGAAAACAAATAAACAGCAAAAAATCTCTTACAAGATACTAAATCACTTTTAAGTGCAATGATAGTAATAATACTTCAAGCCCCATTTGTCAATTGGAATCAGTCAGAAGCAAAAGCATAAGCTAGGAGTATGTTAAAATGAGATAAGATTCAACTGTTTCATGATTGATGGAATGTACCTAATAATGCTAGTCACAGCCTGAGTTTTGTTAGGGAAACCAGTAGATTTTTTATAGGCCTTTTTTAGTAGGCATGAGCATGGGGCAGTATAATGAGTAAAACTTAAAAACAAATGCAAACTTACTTAAAGTGAAAGGAAATGATGCATAAGAAGTTAAATGGACATAACATGGGAATGGATATGATGCATATCATATGTAATATCTTGCCTGTAAGCCTTCATAAACACCAATGGATGCAAACTATGTTTCTAGTAGAAAAACCTTTTCCCCCACATCATAGCTTGACCAATCTAAAAGTTAATATCCAGATAATGCATAAAATACAAACCTTGGGTGGCTTTTCTGTAGATGCCTCTCCAGGACTAGTGCTTTTGCTTGAGGTGTCCCTCCTCTTCGATTTTCCTTCTGAGATTAAGATGAAAAACAATTTTCACTAACTTATACTATTAAAACCAGTAAAATTAAACTGTAAAATATACAACAAAAAGAAAAGGAAAAGGTGAGAAAACCTGTTCCTTTTCAGCAAGCAAAACCTCAGTTGTTGCATGTGGGGATTCCAAAAATTCCAGTAATGCAGAAAGTTCTTCCTGAAAACATGGCTCATCTTGATAAAATGATCAATAGTCTCTTAGCAGTAAAAACAATAGACAATGTTATTTAATTTCAGTTACCTTTCTAACAATGGCTTTGTTTATTGGAATATTCAACACATCACAGAAATCCACTAATTTTTCTTTAATGCATTTGTCAAGTTTCTCCTTTATTTTAGCCTTCTGCTTTTCCTCCTGATAATCATAAAAATCAAATAGTTACTTGAAGTTTGAAGCTGCAAACAACAAATATTGCTGAGACAACTGTATACTTTATCAAGCATGAATCCACAATGTGTATATGTGCACAGATGTTCATGAATGAAAAATCATGATTTGTGTATGCAAAAACTAGAGGAGATAAAGGAGCAAAACTAAGCAGATAAAATATAATACCTCATTCTCAACCCATACAGCAGAAAATTTATCCTATCCCTTTTCAGCATGTATCTGCAAAAGAAATACTTGATTAACTCCTACATAGTTGCAAGCTCCATTCTTACAAGCAATCTGGTGATCATCTAATGGAGGCAGACATTGTGTAAAACTGAGGAAAAAATCCAAATGGAGAATCTAAAGTAGCTGATTTCTTAAAAATCTTAAAGAAACCTTACCTTGGCCTTCTTCCCAAAAAGAATTGTGTGAAGTATTTGCAAGTTGTCATCAGGTTTTTTCTTAGACAGCTTGAAAGCCACTGAAACGGTTCATAAGATCAGCCAAAAACCAATTCAGGATTCTGTGACAAAATAAACATGAAAAATAACACCAGCAAGACACAATACTCTGAAAGTACACCACACATGGAAAATTTATTATCTACAAGTTCAGAATTCGAGTTATTCTGCTATATTTCAAAATTCAACCTTTGCATTCTCAACAAAAAGCTAATCTGAATTTGGCTTCAGCTTATTACCTTTTACTCTAGTCCGCTAACTTTAGTTCTTTGATACCCATTTAGTTCAATTAGAAATGTAAGCAGGGATAAAAATGGTGCACATAAACTAATCCATTCATTTGACAGAACAACTCAAGCATGCAACAATTATCCGAATACCTCATAAAATCTAACTAGTAGTATAAGTGTGGCTTCCTAAACACAAAAAACAAAGAGAAACACAGGCTAAGTGATAAGGAAGGAATTGGGGGAGAACTACTAAGAAAGGACTAAAATTTTCTTACAATTTTTTTCATAGGTAAGTAATGAATGTGTAGTAAAGAAAAAAGAAAATGCAAGGAGGTACAAATTTTCTTAGAGCAACTCCAATGGGAGTTGCCAAAAATGGGGTGCCAAATGCTATTTTGCAATCATACTGATGTTTTGGCGCGCGAGCAATGTTTTTGCTTTCCGATGGTAGGTGCTAAAATAAGGTGTCATTTAATAATTCAATGTTTTTATTAAAAATATATATAATTAAACTTGCCAAATATGGGATGGAATATAGCCAGTTGGGAGGAGCGGTGCATCCACCAGCAGTATTTTGCAACCTCTCCATTCTCTCTCCAAAGTTGCCAAATATGCCATCCCAAAACTTTGGATAGCATTTTGCCACCTCTGATGCCACTTCCGTTGGAACTTGATTTTTTGTCGTTAAGATGCCATTTACTTGATTTATGGGATAGCACCCACAATGCTTAACTCCCGTTGGAGTTGCTCTTATTAATCACTAAAAACAACCTTTTTTTAATTTTCCAGTCTCTTATTACAGTTGTAAAAGCAGAATAGAATACTACCGAAAATTGCACTATTCATTGTTGTGAAGCCTCAATATGAGGTATGAAGACAAAATCATGCACTGAAGATAGTCACAGGGTGAAGCATCACAACATTGCAAGGAAACCTCAATATGAAATATGATGACATAGTCACGTACTGAATGATGGTGAAACGTCACAAAATTGCAGGGAAACTACGTTCAGTTTTACTACAAATAATTGTGAAAAGGATTATATAAACTTTATCAAACATGAACAAGTGCTTAAAGATTGTAAATATATGTGGAATTTCAAACAAGAAACATCAAATATTTCATCCTTCCAATGAGACACAAAGAGTATTTTGACTGCCATAACTATTCATGCAGTAAAAAGAACATTTCTATTGATTGGGTTATGGTAGATGACCTAAAAGTTGACCAAAAAACAAAAATAAAGCAATAAATAAGAGGCAATGATAACACAGGCCAATTTGAGCATAACCAAAAAACTAATAACCTTGTACAATGACTGGAAATCTTACCAGCTAAATTAAAACTTAAATCACAAGGATGTGCAAAAACTAATTTATATGGTGAATTAATGACTATCAGAAACCTGAAAGCTCTAATTTTGAAACACAACTAATTGGACATCACATAACCAATTGTTTCCCTGAACAACCAAACATATAGGCCCTACTAAAAAGGATGATAACATCAATGACATGAGTTACTACTTGTGGTATAAATAATTATCACAGAACTATAAATCAAAGTATGTAGAAGCAGTGCATTCAGACATGCTTTCATCTTACTCTTGTCCAATAGCTATTTATTAAAAACATTGTGTAAAAGCATCTTGTTTACAGAACTCCAACAAAATGTTAATCATAAAATTTAAAGAAAAATAAGAGCGTCTTTATTAACATTAAACCCTATAAATGTGAGCACAGTTGAAGAGATTATAGTAAAAATATTAAGAGCAAAAACGCACCATTAGGGATATCCTTAAGCTGTGTGCCACTACCTGAAGCAAGTAATCAGAGCCTATCAGCAATGCTCCGTCAAATCTGAAAAAACGTTGAAGATGAAGAACGAACAGAAGGTACACATGCTACTCAATTGACAATCCCTTGCTCGCAGAGGCCCGCCCCGGCAACGGTTCCGAGTACCGTTCGACCGTTTTCCTCTCCCTAGTAGGCCTCTCATTCGGCGTAACGAGTTCTTTAGGACTCAAAGACTTCACTCTCTTGGCCGCTGATTCTTGCCCCGATTTCTTCACCTCGCGCTGGCCTCTCACTGAGCCCTGCTTCCTACCTCGTTTTCCTTTTTTGCTCTCAGCCTTTTCCCCCCTACTCTCGTCTTCCCTCACATCGCCTTCCTCCTCTTTTCCTTCGTTTTCCTCGTTCTCCATAGAAACATATTTCTCCCGCAAATCCTCGCCTTCCTTCTCCTCCATCTCCTCCACCTCGCTCTGCTCCTTCACTTCCCTCACCTCTCCCTTGCCCTCCACTGCATCCTCCGCCTTCGTGTCGGCTAGGGTTTCAGTCGCCATCCAAGCAAACAATCAGACTACCGATCGAAACAACCAAAAACACACACGCAAACACCGACTACGGCTAAAACCCTAGGGCTCGAAGAATAACCCTAGAGATCGCAGGGATGGAGTCGAAAAAGCGCAGTGGCGGCGCACAGACCTCGGCGGTCGGCCCAGAAAACGGCGTCGTTTGGAGAAGGACGTTACGGTTGGGAGAGTGTGTGTGATAGTGAAGATATATGATAAGACAAAAAAGAGAGGTTACACTGAAGGAAGGCGTCTGAAAGGCGAATCTGTAGAGAGAGACAGAGAAAGAGAGAGAAAGAAAGAGAGAAAGCGAGAGGTAGAGAGAGAGTATGTGGGGGTGGGGAGGGCGCGTGAATCGGGTGGGGAAATTGAGGCGATTTTGTTAAGGGCGGGCTGAATTGGTGGGGTTCAAAATTTCATGCCAAAATAGTTAGCGGGCTCCGATTTTCATCCTCCCCCTCTCTTCCATTCCCGGCTTTTTAAATTAGAACTTCTCTCAAAATTCCATTCGTCAACCCCTCTTTTTCTTTCTTTTCGTTGACTAGTGTTTTTTTAAATAGATAAATTTATTGCGACCAATGTTTTAAAAGTCATATAGGATCGGATCGGATCCAATCGCCCGATCCTATGATCGTGAATGGATAATAAATTCGGTCTAATTTAAAGATTAATAAGTCAAATCTATTTATAATAATATATTAATTATCTATTTATAATATTATCAGTTATTCCACTTTGATTCAGCCAGTCGATTAAATCGATAGGCAATGAGCCCGGTAAGCTTTTCAGGTTAGTAATTAATTCGATTTTTTAAACATTGATTCTTGATTCGGGTTCGTATAATAGCGTAATTAAATGTCTTCTGGCTTTAAAGGATATTATGGCATCTCAGTATTATGTGACAAATTTGATTAAAGGCGCATATATTTAATATCAAAAAATACATAGAATAAATAAGATCCGAGATATATATCATGCTGACGAATATAATTTCATATTGCAAATGTGAAACCCACGAATAAACTAATTGTCGATAATATAACTACTCGTCGCAATAAGTGACGACAAAACTCACAAGTCGACGATAAAAGCATAAAAAGAAAGGAAAAATCAAAGACAAAGCTATATTGGAATGGAATCAACTACTTTATTGCAAAATATAACTCAAATATATGGAGGAACACGATAGAATTTGTGATTTTGTGCCAAAAATAATCACTAATAGTCTCTAATGAACAAGGATCGAAAGAGATAAGAGATAGTGGCGATTAGGGTTTTCAAATAGTACCTATGCCATTGCGTTGACTCTTTGTGTTTTTATTTTTAAATTATGGTAATTTTATTGATTGATATATATGATCACGTTGTATCATAGCATGTCGAATTTGTTAAAAATTTCTATGGATAATATGACATAGGTTAATAGTATAATGAATCGAGTTAAAACTTACACATTTTATAATTATATGATCGTTAAAATACACGTAATTTCAGAGTTTTGTAGTATCTTGACAATGGAGTTAACTGATTTTATGTATTTGTGTCCAGGCGTGTTTTGTCATTGAATGCATTATCTGCTGCCTTGCAATAAGATGATGAAAACGAAACCAGTCGTCTTGGGACGACATAAATTACTAGTGCGAGATGGCCCAGTAGCAAAAAATAAATAAAATTTAAAAATTCGACATTTTTTGGAAAAACTACTTTCAAAAGGAAATTTGTACAAAGATATGTATATGTGAGATTTAATGCCAATAATTACCAAATAAAACATACCTAATTGCTTAAAGAAAAAAGGTTAAAAAGGATAAGATGAGATAATGAGAGGCAGCTAGGGTTTTAATTTACTATGATTTGCATGATAAACATCGGATATGATTATTCATGTAAATAATGAAAGTATTTAAGATTTATGAAATCAGCCTCTTCTACACAAACTTTAAACGATGTTTTGGGAATAATAAAATCAGATTTTGTATGAATAATTTATAAAATGTTTTTATAAACCAGTATATTTAAATTATACTTCTTAAAAATAATACAAATATGATATAATAATATTTAATTATAAAAACATGTATATTTATATAATGCCATAAATGTCATAAAACAAAATCTATATTATCATATATTATTATTTTGAGTCGTTTTTGTAAATATATATAGTGGAAATTTAAGTCACTTTTTTTATGAGGAATAAAAAAAATACTGGTGAAATGTTGTTGTTCCTCAACCAAATATCAAATTTATAAGCGTTTCAATTATTGGTCATCATTAAAAATAACGCATATGAATTTATTTATTAAATATAATTTCTACCATGTTAAAATTAGTATTCAATATATAAATCTTAGAAACCCAATCATTTTATATCGTTAATCATAAAATAAAATAAAAGTAAATTGGGTTTCCTTCCGTGTTATCATATACTATCAATGACATAATAGAAGCCTAGTAATGTTTTAAAAATCAAATTGGTAACTAAACCATAAAAGTTATTGGTTCATGATTTAGGAGGCGAATCGATGGTGAATCGCGATGGCTTATATTAAATACAGACTAAAAAAAGAGTCATCGATTGATCAAATCGGTCAAATCGATCAATTTGATCCGATTTTTAAAACACTATTTATTAGTAATAGTAGTGATTTTAAGAATACTTTAATTCGGTACGTCGCTTTTTTAAAAAAAAGTTTGAACGTACCTAAAAACAAGTTTATAAATAAAAACAATGATCATACACTAATTAGAGTAATATTTTGTATCATTGGAAATATAACTTGTATCATACTAATTTTATATTACATGCTTAATACGTGATAAATGGTAATAGAAAAAAAAATTATATATTTTTATAAATACGTGCTTACACTAAAAATTAATTTTTGGGATCCAATAGTATTTGAATAATTATTCTACCCAAAGGGTAGTGGAATAGACCGAATAGATATATTCAAGCTCAGCAGAACGGCCACGGTCGAGAAGGCAGTCAGTAATGTCGGTACATAAAATTGTCCAATTACATTTCTTGAATTTTTCAAATTGTCAAAGCAATCAGCTCATAATTGTAAGACTTTGTCTCAAAAGCAAGTGGATGTGACTTTTTCTCCAACTAAAGTCATGACACGGCATAACGTGAACAGTTATTATTAGTGGATAAATGACTTAGAGAACAAGATGTTAGTGGATAAATGATTTGGAGAACAAGACTATAGTGGGTACGTGACCAGTTTTTGGAGTAGTTATTCATAATACCTATAAAAGGAATACTCAACTTCAGAGCAAACCCCCGGTAAATCAATCATCAACCAACACTCAAAACATAGCATTTCAACATTAATTTCTTTTATGTTTCTACTAATTATTAATTAAATCTTGTCAAAATCTCTGGATTTAGTTACATGTTTTCCTTCCTGAAGCATTTATTCGCGAGTTTTTCGTTTCAACATTTCATTTTCAGTATATTCTACAACTAAATTTGTTATCTTTAAAGCTAGTTAGTACAGTTTTATTTTTTTCCAACTTTCAATGTAATCAAACTTTCAAAGCATTTTCCACTTATATTATAGGGAACTGTCAAGGGCATTAGGGAATCTATTTTTCGTTAAATGAGATGTTAGAGTCGGCATAGTTTAGTTGACTCTTTTATAATTTCTGACACGCCCTCGCATTAAATCAATTCGGGTGCACAAAATGTTCTTTACCGTGACTCAAACATATTTTTGGCACGGTTAATTTGGGACATACTTGTTTGTGGAACATCGATACATCTTTTTGTTTGTATGTTGATTGTGCATATTCGATGGGACCGTTTTTGTTGAAGAATGCCACCAAAATAGAGGAATAAGACAATTGTAGAGTCTCCAGACTCAGGATTTGATGCTGCATAAGCAACACAGAAACGAAGAGTTCCAACCTTGGTGGAACAGATAGAGAACCTGATGAATTTTCCAGTGCAACAACGAGGAAATCCATTCAACAATTCAATTAAGCAAGTGGAAGGAATAGGTGTAGGTAATGTAGGCGTACCTATTATTTTATCAAATAATTATAATGAATTTAAGGCTTTCATGCAAGAAATAAAGTGTTAGCGAGTGGTCATGACTGCCATTATGGAAGAAATGAAGTACTTAATAGAGAAGGGAGCAAACAAAATGAGAAGTTGCTTATAAATTTGAAACCGATTTTAATGAGCAAGGAGGTAGGCGAGTGAGGCTGTGGAAGTGGTGAGATTCGCCTACTCACCTATGCAAGGCGAGGAGGTTGGACCCATTCACCTCCCCACATAAAATAGGAAGTACTGGAAAATTATGAAAGACCTAACGCAACCAGAACCACAACCCCTTAGAGGAATTTTGCTTAAACCAATCAAATTACACAAATTGAAGTATATGAAGGAGGCTTTTCTTCTGATGGGGCAGGGCATCGTGCATGACCTAGGGTAAATGGCAGCGGGGACCTCGATTCATGAAGTTCCTCGGGTTCTTGATGAGTTCAAACAAGTTTCTCATCAACCTCTTATGAAACCAACCGTAGTACCATATTTTAGGGCAATCAAAGATATTGTCACGCCCGGATCCCGGTCCCAGGCAGTTGGATCAAGGCGATGGGGCGAGGACTATCTATACTATACTATATCTTGGGACGCTCTTATTGACTGTTCTTTCTCGGGCGTACTTGTACGTAGTATTGACAATTTATGTAACCATAATCATTTTCGCCTCTGAAGAACTGCAGAATTAGTGTAAATTCTGGAAATCTATACACATAGCCCACAAGAAGTCCACGTTTATATACAAATACTTATACATGTACAATTTCTATAACAAAACATCGGAGATTGCGAGCCGTAACAGTGGCGCTATATCTGAGTCGGCTGCTTTGCTAATGTGGGAATCATCGCATCACTATGTCATTGTCTTCTTCTTTGCCACGGATTGAACGCTCGTCTTGAAACTTCTGCTTAGTGGGAACATAAGCATGGACAACCACCAATGGTAGTAGTCACAAGCTTATACATATGCATATTATCTATCTATACATATTTATATAACTTTAATTACCATCATCTCTACATTTCTATTGCATGTCAATATTTTATGTTACATATTCTATGTCTTTTTTTATCTTATCTATGCTTTTAACATATTCTACTATTCCCCATCACTTTTTTGCATATTCTATACTTGTCATGTGTTTATCTTCGCATCGTATGTCTTTTGATGTTCTTATTTTTTTTAGGTTATATCATGTCTCTAGTCCTGTCTCTTTTCATCTTTGGTTCATGATTTGTGTATTCTATGTACTATTACATATATCATTTATTCTCTTATACCTATATCATGTCTTCTTTCATGTGTGACTGCCTTATTATACTTTTCATTCACGATTTATCTTTTCTCTCACTTTACATTACTTTACTTGTTCATATCCTTTTCATATACTATACTTTGTACTTTCTATATACTATATTCATGTCTTGTTCATGTCTTGTTTTCTTATACTATATTCATGTCTTTGTTCATTTCATATCTTCATTTCTCATTATACTTTTCATATGGCCTTATCTTTTATGTACTTGCATATGTTGTCATATAGTTTCATATGATATTCATATACTATGCTTTTCGTATACTATGCTTTTCATATGCTATACTTTTCATTTACTTTATCTGTCATATTGTACTTTTCTTCTTGCTCTTGTAACTGTCTATACTTTCATCGCATAGCAGTGTTATGATTCTCATATCATATCATATCATATGCATTTCCTTTGTGTATACTTTTATTTTTCTTTGATTTTCATGTTCATATATAGAATACCTTGAGAGCGGATGCGAAATAACTATGTACAGTCTATCATCTGAGACATTGATCTCTGTACATTTAATACTAGAAAGGTATCGTCCTTTGTCTGAGACCAGTGACATACCATATCTTATCGGTGCAGAAGGTACTATCATTTTATCTGAGCTTGTTGATCTGCAATACATTGTAGGCCATGCGGAGACGCTTTTGATCAAGCGGGATCTATGTCATCGACCAAGCGGGGCCTCGATGTCTGGCTCCCAGTATATCTTGCGGCAGCGTATGCGCCGCGGCGTCTGCCATCTATGCTCACAGGGTTCTAGCCAGAACTGATCAACTTTATTCGTTTTCTGTCATATCTCCACCAAGCATGAATAACTATTGTTATCATAATTGTATGCAATATATCTTATCATTGCACTCTTTCTGTATTCGTTCACATATTTGTAGTTTCATATTACGGTTCTCATATCTCTCTATAATACATATCTTCATATCTTTTATGCGTTTCTATCAGGATTTAGCTATTCATGTACTTTCTATATTTCTATCATGTATACTTTTACTTATTCATATATTCATATCATATACACTTATATTCATATACTCTATACATTAGCCTCTTTGTCGGATGCTACTTATAGTGTATTTCCTTATCTTGTTCTATATTACTTACTCTGTATTGTCTTTACTATGCACATCATTCTCATGTACATGTGCTTATTCTTATGCTTTGTCATCTTTGTATCTCTCTAGTTCTTATCATTTTATGCTTTCTCATGTGTTCTAGCATGTTCCATCTTATTCCTTTTGGTATTATACATCATATATTCATATCATTTACATATTCTGTCATGTCTTTATCTATTCATATACTCTATATTTCTATCATGTTCCATCATTAAGTTTATGTATAATGATCGTATGTTCGCGTAATATAATCTTATATTCATATGTGCTTATCATTCGTGTACTTTAGACTATCATATCTCATAACATGTCCTATCATATCTTATGACTTATACCTATCATATCTTATCATATAATCCTATATTCATATCATATTCATATTTCATGCACCTATCTATACATATTGCATTTTACATATTTTTATTTGTTTAAGTACATTACATATGACACTTTCATATACTTGTAAAGTATGATGTTTGTAAAATCTTACCTCATTCATATATTCTTATTATTCTATGAATCTAATTTACTTAGAATTGGAATCAATCGATATGATCATCGAAATAAAGTTATGGCATGTTCATGCCCGGCTAGTCATTTCTGGAGTTTCTTGGGACAGTTTGTATTACTCATTTTCCGGGTCTATGCTTCACACGGCTTGACACTATCTCTTTGTACTCTTTAAAAGATAAGGTGCTGGGGTTCTATTCAACTGGAATCCTGAATTAGAGCAGAAACTCGAGTTCATCGAAACAACCGGACTACTCTATGATCAAACTGATGCAGAATTTGGCTTGCACATGGCCCCACTTTGAGTGAATTTTTAGGCCACTTAGAGCCATAATTTGACGATTCCTATTTCTTTATGTTTGGTTCTCCTTGAAGTAAATTTTAATTGGCCACTTGAATCACTTAAATCGAATAAGAAATGAGGAAGTTATGGCCAAAATACGAAAACTTGGTCAGAAGCAGGGAAAAAACAAGCAAGTGTCTTAGGGTACACCCACCAATGTCTCGTACACATTGACTAAAAATAGCCATGTAGTGTACGGTACATGTTCAAAGTGTGTACCGGTACACATCACCCGGAAATGCCCAGAATGTGTATTTTCTCCCCTTTTTCATGCACTTTCATCCATGGATCCTCCTACTCTTCCCACGCATCAAAACCATTCCATGCTCTCTTGTAACCTTTTTCTACTCAATTCCTCTTTCGATACTTATCTTCTTTCAACAATTTATCATGAATTACTCTCAAACCCACTCTATGGATTCTAACCATACACCAACTCTAACATGAAAGATTAGTTAGAGTTTATTCCTAGCTCTAACTTCAGTACTTGTAGGTAGTATGAATGCCATCCTCAAATAGAGGATTTCATGTGCTTCTTGCCTCTTTATGGTTTTTATCCACTTTACTTTATATAAATTGTTAGGTTAGGATGAAATACCCCTTAGCCTAGGTTTGGAGACAAGCCAATAACCATACAAATTGCATGGAAAATACGACCAGAAGGCTCAAAGCTGTAGCAGTTATACCTTAGCTTGATGCGGCTTCTCTTCTCTTCCTCTTGGCTATTCTCTTATTCACCTCTTCTTCTCCTTTTTGGCCTTCCACGTTTTCTTCCTCTCTTTGGAGACCAAATTTTGGTCTTAAATCCAACTTTTAATTAAGGCCATGTTTGGCCAAGACAAGGAAAAACGAATTTGTTTAAGTCTTCCTGTTGCATTTAGGTCAGCTGGAGCTCCTTTGCTTTGCAAGGCAACTTGCGGCATATTACAATTTTGCCCTTATCTTTTCGCCAAATCCATAATTACATATAATCTTATTGATTTATGTCTCTCATATCCTCAGAGTGGTAAATTACATATTTACCCTTGGCTCTAATATTAATTAAGTCTTTATTTTATTTTGAGGAAAAATCCATATTTAGCTTTGCAATATACACTAAACAAGTCAGAAAGAAACGGTAGGGTATATTTGAAGTGTTCTGAGATATGGACATGAGTTATATGGGCTGAGCCTCAAGCAAATTGGTGCATGCGAGTTATCTGAGCCTTATATAGAGATGATAGATAGGGAAAACCCCTACCCAAGGGGATACAAGATCCCTGATTTATCCTTATTATCTGGAGAATATGACCAATCCATCCTGGAGTATGTTGCTAGATTCACTGTGCAATGTGGGGAGTTGGTTAACTATGAAAATTTATATAATTTCAAGCTTAGACTGTTTCCTAACATATTATATTATTATGAAAGAGACTTACATGTTATTGAAAGAGTTGAGGTATATATATATATATATATATATATATATATATATATATATATATATATATATATATAAGGACAAAATAGTAATAGCATAAAGTCAAAGAAGGAAGCCCTAAATATACTATAATACGCCCTTCAAGATGGTGTGTCGTAAATAACACCTATGTATTGTTACATGGGTAAAAGAGGCGAGACCGAAATAGAGATTTGGTAAGTGCATCCACAAGTTAGGTCACCAACAAAAACATGAACAACATGCAGCTCAGACAACTCAACCAAGTAACGAACAAAATGATAATCAATCACAAGGTGTTTCATGCGATAATGAAATACAGGATTATAGGAGAAATAGGTGACACAAAGGATAACAAGATAGGCGACAACTACACTGGGGCAAAAGACCACTGGTTGAGTTATGAAAAATCCCAACCATCTCACCTATGTTTTTATAATTAATGCATTGGTTTTTACCATAACCACGTACACCAAAAGACATCAAATATTCATTGTTAACATGGACAATTGCTTTCATAATTGTTTTAAAATCAGCTAATTTTTTTCTTAAGATAAATAATACTTGCTTTAAAAGATACATGCCATGAATTTGGAACAAGTATACAAGCGATCACCAATCTGGTTTTCTTGAGCCTCCTAACTATTCTTACAAATAAAAAATAAAAAAATTAATAGTGAATCATGTGTACATCGGCCCACCCATTTCCGCTCGATTTGTTCTTACGAGTACACAAAAAGAAAAAGATAAATTTTTTTTGTCACATTTGAATTCTTTATATATACTAAAACTTATTGAAAAAATCATAAAAAGGGTAAAACGGACGCCACGAATCTCATGATAATTAGAAAATTGAAACTCTTATTCAAAAAAAAAAAAAACTCAAACTCAAATTTTACAAGTCAAATTGTTAAAAATATAGTAGTCACCTCTCATGACATAGTGTTTCATAAAAAATAAATAAATAATGACACATTGTCAAAAACAGTAATTTTCTAAAATATTCGTGGTAGTTTGAGTGAATCTTATTTGCATAACGAAATACACATTATCCCTCATATGTTTAAAAAATTGTTTTGTTGGATTTCACATACTAATGGAAGATACAAGCTAAATTTTGATGGTTCAATAATGGAAGATACAAGCTAAAATTTGATGGTTCAATAATGTAAGATTTCATTGGTTTGCAGCGGAAATAAATCCTACTTGCTCGTCGAAGTGCATATCTCGATGACTTTAATGCTTTAGGCGAAAATCATATCATAATCGGAGTCTGTTTCTAATGTTCCACAGTCCGAACACATTTTATGTGGTTGCTTGGATGATTCTCAAATATTGAAGATTTTACCAAAAAACATATGTTATTTCTCATTCTACAGTTCTCTCATAAACAAAACAAACCAAATAAATGAATCAAAGTCCTATTCTTATAGGCTTTGATTCGCGTCTCTTCGAAAGAGACATGTCTTTTGTCAGGGGAAGCATCCAATGGGTCTTGGGTCAGGTCAAGCCCATAACCCAATATCTCCCACTTGCCCATGACGGGCTTATTTTATTTTACATATCATCCTAACAACTCAAGCAAATAGTATTATTCATATAGGTGAGCGGACCGCGTGACCTGAAGCACATCGATGGTGGGGAGCTTTAATACAAACCTATTCCTAGGTCATATAGGAGACATCAACCTCATAAGGGTAAGATAGTGCTTATTTACCCCAAGTACCTTTCATAATACACATGATCAAGTATGATTCAATCCCTAAAAAATCCACACTCATATCTTACAATTACTCGATACTCTAAGTTATTTTAAGCTTTATCAAGCGAAATAACTTCGGTCGGTGAATATAAGCAACGAGTGTATAAGCAAAGAATATTTTTTCTTTCGCCCTCATACCAATCAAATTTGAGTTAACTCGCTTTTACAGGAATGCTCTGTTAAGCCGAATCATTCCATGATTATGAGATGCACATCCTAAGATAGGCAACATCAACTCATCACATCACGATATAGTCAAAAGTCACAAAGGGTAAGGTAAGATGAAATCCATATATAGGATTTATGGGACTCACATAGCAAAGAAGTAGGGATTCATTCTCTTGCTTCCTAGTTGGTGGTCTAGCACATGCAGTATAAAATGCATGTTATGGTGGATCATTTATTTTCTTGTAAAAATTGAAATAGTGTATGTATTGCTCTAAATTGTAAAACAAATAACACTAAAAGCGCCAAACCTTAAACTTTTGTCTTTACATTCCACGATGTTGGACAACAAGTTCCACACTTGACTTCCTCTAAATAGACACATGAATGGTGGGGTAAGGCATTTATGTCGATTCAAACAAAGAATCTCGTATTGATTCTCATCAAGGTGACCTAGTAAGTGATAATATGACCAAAGTCGCTCCTACTATGCCTCAGTCTTCTAAATTAAGGTCTCATCTTTATACGCTCCCACAACGCTAGAGGCGATTACCCATGTGAGATAGTCAATCATATTTATTGACATACATTATTTGAATTGTGCTAAGTTGCAATTTCAACATATTCACGAGACAACAAAAAATAAAGTAAACCATGTGAAATGCTATTTATCTTATTGTAAGAAGATCACAAGTGTTTTGTTCCATTCAATCGCATCCTACATAAGCCTAGGGATCTCACATGCCTCCTGGTGCATCCTAATAGTAGTTCCCAGTGAATAGGTTAAGCTACCATCATTGGTAGGAATGTGTTTCAGAACCACGTCATTTTGAGTGATCATATCTATGACGAAATGATATCTAATATGTATATGTTTGGTTTTCCCATGATATTTCGGATCCTTAGCATAAAAGCGATGCAACCATCTTTGTCACGAGTAAGAGTCACGACTCAAAGCTATTTTAACAACCCCTATGTCTTGGAAAAATCTTCTTAGCCAAACTGCTTCTTGTATTGCGAAGGAGCAAGCTACATATTATGCTTCCATCGTTGACAAGGCTATACAAGACTATTTCTTGCTACCCCATGATATTACACAATCAGTCAACAAGAACATGTATCAAGACGTTGATTTTTGTTGATCAGGGTTGCCTCCCCAATCAACATCCGTATAAACAATCAATCGCAAATCTCTCCCTTAGTAGCACAACACATAATCTGTTGTTCCTTTTAGATATCTCAAAATTCTCTTTACTACCATAAAGTGTTTTATACGATTAGATTTAAATATGCTTGCTAGCCCAACGACATAGCATATGTCTGGACGTGTGCACATCATGGCACAAATCAAACTTCTGATAGCACTGGAGTAAGGTACTTTGGACATTTGTTCTTTCTCTTCAGGTGACTTGGGACATATATCAAGACTAAGGTTCAAATTTCTCTCAATAGGGGTGTCCATAGGATTGCAATCATGCAGATAGTAACATTTCAACATTTTCTTTATATACATCTCTTGAGATAAACCTAAGAGGCGTTTTGAGCGATCTCTTAGAATCTTAACACCAAGTACATAGCTAGCCTCCCCCATGTCTTTCATTTCGAAATTTGATGATAACGACTTCTTTGTCACATCTATAAATTTCTTATAATTTCCAGCTATTAATATGTCATCGACATACAATGATAGAATTATGAAGTTGTTATTTGAACTTTTATTAAACACACAATGATCATCTTCCATCATTGTAAAACCATATTTCAACATGGCTTGATGAAATTTGAGGTTCCATTGTCTTGAGGCCTGTTTAAGACTATAGATGGATATTTTGAGCTAACAAACTTTAAGCGCCTGTCATTTGAGCTCAAAGCCTAAAGGTTGATCTATATAGATTTTTTCATCAAGATATCCTTTAAGGAAAACAGTCTTAACGTCCATTTGGTATAATTCTAGATCCATTATTGCCACAATAGCTAAAATGAGACAAATTGATGCGAACTTGACCACAGGTGAGAAGGTCTCTTCATAGTAAATTCTCTCTTGTTGTGTGTAGCCCTTAGCTACTAATCGAGCCTTATATCCATCAATTATCCCATCCACCTTGTGTTTAATATCGAGAACCTACTTGTTCCCAATGGTCTTATGACTTGGCGGTAAATCAACCAAATCTCATACTCGATTTGATTTCATTGAATTCATTTCCTTTTTCATAGCTTCAAACCACTATTTAGCTTTAGGATTAAAAAGAGCTCGTTGTATTGTTTTGGGCTCTTCTTCATCATGAGCAATCATGAAAGCTTCCCCCTCAATCTCAAAGCGACGACGAGGGATTCTCTCACGATTACTACGTCGAGGTTGAGATTGTTCATGATCTTGCTTCATAGGAACATAATCTAGCAAATCGTCACTCCCATTCGCTTCAAGTGGGGTTAGACTTTCTATGTTGTTTGGTCATGTAAGCGTTGAATAAATGATTCTTACACCCTCACCAACCTCAAGATCTTCCATTTCATAAAAATGAGTATTGTAACGGCCCCATCCCCCGTTTAAGTGGATGAGAGGACGCCACACGAGACTGGGACTTCTTAAGCTGATTTTCCGACATACGTGGGCCAATTTCAAAAACATGATATCATAATCGACATGAACTTGTAATACTACCACTGTAGTGGTGTTTAAATGTTCATGTACATAGATTCCTGAGTCCTATTTGCTTATACTTACACAAGTTCCACTATTACCAAACTATTACATTTACATTACAAAAACATAATTAAAGACCTACATCATAAAGACTCCTAATGTTGTGTTGGCCTTAATGAATGCGAAATGTCTATGATGACCTCTTCAGTACCTACACGGATGAAACACTCGTGCTAAGCTTATAACTTAGTGGAAAATATATAACATATATGACCACATGCAGTGGTTCTCAATTACAGTATACATATAACATAATTCAAATATCGGAGTTTTCACATCTCCCGTAGGAGTACATAACAGAAATCTTGTTACATAAAGTACCCGTAGGTACACTACAAAACAAAACAAAATTACTTTTATTTCATATCATTCATGTACACAACATATAAGTATTTGCATCGACTAGTAACAATGAATAATAGGACACATCAAGATAGGTACCCGAAGGTATGGTATAGTACTGAAGAGAGGTGCCGAAGCATAGTATGTGACGCCCACGTAATAGAGGTGCCGTAGCACTGAACAGAGAGTGCCGAAGCACTAAACAGAGAGTACCGAAGCACTAATTAGAGAGTGCTAAAGCACTAATCAAAAGGTGCTGATTCGTTCACTATTTGGTTTAAGGCAGTCATACGATTATATGTGTTTCAGAGCTTGTTATATTATTCTTACTCACATTCTTGTATTTGGATAACACACACAATTAAGGGGAAAGAAAACAAAATATGCCCATAAATAAGTTCGCCGAGGCAAAGCGAGGTTCAGAACATTTCACATATAACTTGTATATAGGTACAGACCTTTTCATTCACTTGTTATGATCCTACATTACTCCAATTGATGGATTCTATAATTAACAGAAGACATGAACAAAAACAAGACTTCAAGTTCGCCTAGGCGAAGAAGTGTCATGATGGAACAAAAATGGGCATTTTTGCCCTATTTCATTGGACACTTTTCCAAACAAAAACAAAAACATATCAAACAAACAACAAAACCCAAATCAAACCTACCAAAAACACATTTATAACTAGAGTTAGGACTTTTCATAACACAACCCAAAATAAAGAGGAAGTTAGGATAGTTTCCTAACAAAAGTTCCATACAAGAGTTTCATACCTAGATTTTTTGAAATTCTCAACCAAGCTTCCTTTACTCTTACTTGAACAAGGCTAGATCCCCAACCAAAATGAGTGAAATCACCAAGGATGGCTTATTCTCCCTCAATCGTATGCCCTAACTCTCTTTGAGCAAAAAATAGAGGACTTAGAGCATCTCCAGTAGTCATCTAAAAATTGAAGCATCTAAAGCTATATTTTTGCTCCCAAAAGTCACTTTTTGAGATTTAGCTAAAGTTTAGCCAGTGCATCTCCAGCAGTGAACATTTAAAGTTTTATCTATCCTAAATCTATTCCAATTTTACCCTTTATCTTATTTAATAATTACATCATATACCCTTCATTCATCTACATCACTCCAAACACTATAAAATATTTATTAAATTGTAGTTGAAAATTATGTTCTATATCAAACTAAATAATTTTAAAATTATTCATAGTTCTTATAAAAAAATAATGAAAAATAAATAATTTATCAACTATAGGGAAAAAAATCAATGTGTTGGGATTAATAGGAAAATCTGATCCAATGTAGCTGCTAAATATTTTCTTTGCTTTCTCAAATCTGGTTGTAAAAGCGATAAATCTTGAAGCTTTTTGACATGTCATTGATTGACTTGTCAAATCACATTGGGGTTAAAAAAAGTTACATCGGGTTCTAGATGATTTGACCTGTCACTGGCTGATTTTTCAATTCACATTGGGGTTCTAAAAAGTTACATCGTTCGAGTTGGCTCGGTCGGCATCACTAAGACTTTGAAAAGCTTTATCATGGCAGTGCATTATATTACACAACATGATAGTGAGGATGAGCGGGTTGATGACAATGAACTTGTTGCGTATTTGCTTTGCCAATGAGACTATGACTCATTAGAGCCGATGGCCGTTAGAAGTATCACGAGGCCGTCTGTTTGATTAATTTATGGCTAGAAATCGTGCCATTCGAGATTCCAACACCCACTATGCCTGCCTTAGCAGCATCATTACACATCCGTGGACGCTACACGGACAAAGCGTTATCGAGTGAATTTGTCTTATTTTGATATTATGCTTTGCTATGTCATGTTATGTTATGTTTTTTGAATGAAAATTTAAGTAAGTTGCATGACTTATTTATTTTTAACTATTAAAAGTACATAGATAATTTGAACACTTCATTTTCATTAAGTAGACACAAATTTAAAATACATTGAATATATAAGCTAGTAGTCAGGAAGTACATTAAAGTTGGAGCTACTTGCATTTTTCATTGCTTTTGCCATAATCGCATGCTTACGTAGTTGATAATAGTGTTGATGTTAAACGGACATATGTGAGATGTCTTTTTCCATAATGGCATCATCGACGATCTTCTACAACCTATCTTGCTCATTCTGCATCCTATCTTCAGCACGTTTTGCAATTTCTAGTTGCACATCCTCCCTCTATGCTTGCTCCTTGATGGTGAGTTTTGCTCTCATAAAAATTATTTCTCTTTTGGCTCTGGCACGAAATAATTCGTGAATCGTGTCACGAAATGAATTACTAGTATCTGTTGGACTTGTCTTACTTTTTATGTGCCTTTGTTACTACTTTTCTTCCCGGGGTCTCTTCCTTTGAGCTAATTGTTGCATTCTTCATATGGATCTTGATCAAAGTCAAAGAAGATCACCCAGGTGTCTCATCGGTTCTTCTAAACAAGGGAGGGGCATAGGGTTCAACAGGTATAATCAATCCACTTATCACGGTATTTAAGCACCTCCCGACAATGATCATAAGTCCACGGACTCCCCAACATGCAGCGAAGCATATTCATAGCTTACACAGCTGCAGAATAAAAAAATTAGAAATAAATAAATTTCTTAATATATTTGTTGTAGAAAATTATAACAAAACACAACTGACCTCGTCGGTGATGTTAGCTCCACTTTGCGGCCTATTTGCGATTTGTGCGAGTATCCCACGCCATTTTGTACAATAATGTCGGATTCTATCCCATCGATTTTGGACTGAACATAAAGTAAAGTGGTGGGTGAAGCTCAAGCATTGGTCTCCAAAAGCTTAGTCGTCACTCGATCCCAAAACTTCGACATCGGTTGCCCAATATCGATCATCGAATCTTGGGTTATGGTCGTAAGATATCTGTGATCTGCTTGTCTTCGCTATTTAGAAAGATTTCCCCGCCTACCCCATATTGGAGGAGATGTGTTTCGACTCTGAAAATTAAACTTAAATTAAGTATGAATAAAAAAATTATATTGCCAAAATATTATTAATAACCTAAGGTGAAAAATTAATAAAACAAATTATTTAAATAGTTAATGGAATATTCAATAAGAAAGATATATATGTTAATGGCAATAAGAGTAATTTATATCAAGTAAAACATTTATATTTAAATTTGTATTTTAGATTATTCACAAAAATATGATTTATGGTTTCATTTATTAATCTTATTTTATAATATTATAAATTGGAAACTAATTAGAAGTTGATAAAAATATTTGTAGGATAATTATTTGGCAAAAAATGGGTTTGGGGCAAAAGCCGGCGTCGTTTTAAGTTACAAAACCAGCGGCTTGACACCGTTTTTGGAAATTTAAAATCCCCAATTTCAGGAACCGTAGAATCCATTCTCGGCGAAATCATAAAGAGAGCAAAATTGGGAGGAGGCGGCGAAGCCCGATGGAGTCTTTTAAGCCGGCGTTTTGTCGGAAGGGGGGAGAAGAAGAGATGAAGAAGGGAAATACCTGCAGGAGTCTTTTGTGCCGCAAATGGAGGTCTTCTAGCCGGCGTTTTGCCGAGAATAGGGACCGATGGCCGACCCGGTAGTGCGATTTCCCTTTTTTCCCCTCCTTCTCTTCTTCCTTTATTCTTGAACTTTCAGGCTTCGATTTCGACATATCGAGGGTTGTGGGTCTTTTGCAGTTTAGGGTTTGTTTTTATAGAATTTGTTTTTTCATTTTTTTGGTTGTTTTTTTTTTTGGTTTTCATATGAATCTCTGAAACACACAAATTTTCCATCTCCAACAGTCATATTGTGGAAAATCTTTTTTTTTTTTTTGTTCTCCAACGGCTATATTATGAAGGTATAAGAGTTTTTCGATTTTCTTTGATGAGCGATTTCTGGCCAAATTTGCCCCGAAAATAGTTGATCCTTTGTTCGCCGGCAATCGTTTGCTCCCATTATTGCTCCACTAGTGGAGCTCTTTTCAATTTAGCGTCCTAAATTTGAGAGTATTCTTTCCCATTTATTTGGAGATGCTTTCTTGTCAATTTCAATATACAAGTTGTTTGTCTTAATGCCATTTAGCTCAAAGTTTGACTTATTACATTTTAGTCCTCATTCTTCACTCTATTTACAAGTCAACTTCTCAAAATCCTACCTTAACATATAATATTTTCACTCAATGTCCATTATGTCCCTAAATTTGCAAATTACCATTCTCCTATTCGCTTCTGTATAAATCCATGTTATATCATTTTTTGTACTTAGCACTTAAATTCCCGAAAAATTAAATTTTGATTTTTATTATACCACTAAACTGTAATAAACTACTATGGTATAATTTTGGATGTTACAAGTATCCCTAACTATCTCACCTTGCCCCAAAAAATCATATTCCAAGAATACGACATCTCGTAACTCAATTTATGTTACACTTCCAGTTATATCTTCCCCTAAGAAGATATATATTTTGGAGGACTCTAAGTATCTTATGAATATACATTTCTTCCCCTTAGATGAAACTTACCAATGTCGTGAAAGCATTATGAACATGCGCGGCCTTTTTGTGGCGCATGCGTTAATCGGTGTTAACACACTTTTCATAATTCATATAGAGTGTAAGGAACATACTTAGATGAAACTCTATTTAGAATGTTGGTTGCAGTCATTAGTGCATCCATCCAAAAAGAGATTGGCAACTTTGCTTGCGCCATCATTGACCTTACCATGTCCAAAAAGGTCATATTCCTTATCTCAATCACACCATTTTGTTGCGACGTGTAAGGAATGGTCAACTGTCTTACTATACCATTTTCATCACAATATGCTTTAAATAGGTCGAATAGATATTCACGTCCTCTATCAATCCGTAAAGATTTGATTTTTGTGTTTAATTGATTTTCAACCAATGTCCTATATATTTTGAAGCAATTCAATGCTTCAGACCTATGGGAGATCAAATAAATGTGGTCAAATCGAGTGAAATCATCTATAAAAGTGATGAAGTATTGAGCTCCATGTCTTGGCCTCACATTCATTGGGACACAAATGTCGAAGTGAATACACTCTAAAGGAAAACATGCTCTCTTAGCTTTACCAAAAGGCAATCTCGTTGCCTTTCCTACCAAGCATTGCTCACATACCGGCAAATCTATCTTATCTATAGATCCAAAAAGACCAGCTTTATCTAATCTCTTTAGACGGTCCTGTTCTATGTGTCCCAATTTGACATGCCATTTAACATTAGTCACAAAAGAACTAATACTTGAATTTCCAGTGACAAAAACATATGTGGTTTTATTGATACGAATAGTATCTAATACAACAAACTTGTCTGACATAAATCCATACCCATAAACTATGTTGTCCAGTAATACCTTAATACAATCTTGTTCAAATACAATATTAAAACCAAGTTTAACCAAAACTACGACGGAAACAAGATTCTGATAAACTTCCGGTGCATAAAGCACATCATGGAGATAGAGAATGCGACCCTTCCACATCAACAATCTACAAATGCCAATTCCAAGCACGTCCACTGATGTGTTATTTCCCATGTAAATCCTACTACTTCCCTGTGGAATTCGACGGAAATCCACATATGCATTGCGATCCCGTGCTATGTGGTCAGTTGTTACTGAGTCTACAGTAAAAAAATGAACAGTCTCAATCAACATCGATAAACTACTAACAAATGCATTATGAAAATGAATTTGGTCATATATTACCTTTGATTCAGTGCAATCACAAGCAAAGTGAGTAGGCTTCCCACAATTGAAGCAATTAATGTTCCTGCGTGCTTGCGCTTATTTCCACTTAGATTGGTCTTGTTTCATAAATTCATAGGCTTGAAACCTTTCCTTTTCCATTTATTTCGTCTTGTGCCGAAAGATCCAACCTTGTTGGATTCAGTCATATAAGTTTGTCCACTAGACTTATCAACGAGAAGACGATCGTCCTCTAACTCTACATGTCATGAGACATCATCAAAAGTTTTGATATTGTTGTTATGGATAAGGTTTATCCTGAGATGCTCCCAAGCATTTGGAAGAGAGCGAATTACAGCTTAGACTAATTGTTCACCAGTTAACTCATGGTTAGCACCCTTCAGCTCACTTATCATGTTTAAAATGATAGTGAGGTAATGCCTCATGGTATGATATGACTGCTTCTTGTAAGCGTCAAATTTAAGAGTAGATGACGTAACCTAGTGGTTTAAGTACCAACAAATTGTATATCGACAACATCCCAGACGTCCATGGTTGAGAGATTATATTCAAAGCGCAACATCAAATAATTTATTATGTTGCTCGGCATCAAAATGCGAGCAATTATATTCTTGCGCTTATAGGTTTGATATACTTCCATATATCGCCTGTGTTGGGCAGTCGTTCCATGCCCAAGCTCAACCATCGGCTGTGAGATTGTCTCCAGCATGTCTTGCTCTTCCAAGAGGTAATGAATTTTATGATTCCAAACATCATAGCTTTTGTCATTCAGTTTGTCCCCCCTGGTTCAAATCAGCTTAAATTTATCTTGTAGCAACCATTAAACTAAGCAGAGAAAAACTAACTAACCATGACTCACAATCCTGGTGACCATAACATGTCACAAAGTTCTAAATCAACAATAAAAACTTAGTATTGTCGGAGAAACAAAAGGTTACTAAACTGAAACCAATCAATTTCTCATAACATAACCTAGTTGATATGATTAAATTTAAACTCGCACCAATGCTTTTAGGAGAGACACATTCAACTATCATCTTAAAATCCCACACAATCGCTCCAAAGTGATCGTCATTTGTTATCTCACTACATATAAAGAGTTGAAGAAAAATTCAGTATCTTTAGCTTTATTTGCTTATCTATACAACTACTGCTCCATACATGTATTGAACAATTATAATAAATAAACAATTCAACATTTAATCTAAACCAAGGTTCAATCAACATGCACTAAGTCACACTAATATATATTCATAATTTTATAAAATATCACATGACCTCAAAAGGTCTTGAAAGGTTGCCCATTCAATAGATAATTTAAAAATGAAAATTTTAAAATAGATTTAATAAAAAATAGAGTCCGGATGTGGTCAAATGGACTAGTCAAAGGTGTCAGTCAACAATCAACGCATGTCAACTGGCATGTCATCCTGTCAACGCATGTCAACTTCAACGCCACGTAGACCCATCATGTTATGACATTTGGCTCCCTTATAGCCTACCAATTGGCACAATTAGATGCTACCATGTGGTCCTTCAATTCGTCCATGTATTTGTCCAGTCAATGACCACGTCACTCACTAGTCAACTGGCACGTCATTGCCATTGCCGATCAACGGCCGTTGGCATCATCGTAGAAAAATGCAAAGAAAAATTTCAAAAAACTTTAAAAAATCACTATAATTCAACGCGACTCCAAAAATTTCACTGGTTTGCGGAAGAGATCAACCATACTTGTTGAAGTGCAAATCTAGATGAATTCAATGCTTCCAAACAGAATTATATACAATTTAGGCCTATTTTAATATTTCGCGATCTGAGTAACGCTTTTTTTGTGGTTGGCATTGATTACCAAATATTGAAGATTTTCTTACATTAAATATATATTTATATTTTAACAAACCCACATGGATTATCTCATAAAAAAACAAATAGAATAAATTAATCAAAGCCACATTAGCATAGGGTCTGCGAGTTAAATCTTCGGAGAAGATACTTGTCTTTATGTCGAGGGAAGCGTCGATGGGTGTAGGTCAGGTCAAGCCCACACTTGTGATTCATGCTCATGCTTGACACGATGATATAAAAATAAAGGTGCTCCATAATTGATTAGTAGATATTATAATTAAACTATCAAAATGGCTGCAAGTAGGCGTTTAGCCAATTCTTCAACAATTATAGTAGAATGTATGACATTAAGAGATTGTGTTTTTTGAGATATAGTGTTTTAGGTGCAAAAAACAATGGTTTCTTATACTTAAAGATCAAAGGAGACTCTAAAGTTGTTATAAATTGTTACAAAAATAAATAAAATTACATAGTTCAATTATTTTATTAATGTATGATATTTGAAAACTCTCCCGGAGTTTAAACATATATAAATGTAATCAAATTTATAAGAAAGCAAATAGAGTAGTCGATTGCTTATCTAAGAAAGACATTAGTAGTATTGATTATAACATTTGGTGGTCAAACTTTCATAAAGATATTATAAAAAGTTTTGAAGATTATTGTGGTTCTTCGATATAATTTGTAAGGTTTCTCATCTCTAATTTTCATTCTTAAAAAAAAAAAAAAATTATAGATATGATAAACAATTTGGCCGATTTGATCGGTATACGTTGAAAAACATATATCATCGAACTCACAAACTTTTATTCCAAATATTATTGCGATTGTTGGTTTGAATCCAATAAAGTAGTCTCAACGTCTATACGACTATGTAAGAGTTTATGGATAAGAATTAATGTCAGTGAGGCTTGAATTTGGGGCCTTGTGAATGCTATGTTTATTTGAAATGGTGAGCGGCTCAAACATAAGCTGTATGATGGGCGATAAATAGTGCTTTTAAACTCGCTTAAATCATAAATAGTTTTTTTGTTAGATGGAAAATAATATTATTGATTCAAACTTGCAATAGATCACATAGATTGATACTCTGAAATATTTAAAAACCATATAAGATAAAGCAAATAAATAACATACATCATCAGCATAAAGCATAAATTTTATAATGAGTATTATAATATATGTGGCTGAAGTTATTGATATATTGGCGTGGAAGTGATTTGATATATTGAATGATTAAATCTACTTTCTTTCTGTTGGTGCAATAAGATAAATGTTGTAATAAGGCAGCGAAAAAAATTTATGGTTTGTAAAAAGATAAAACCAAAATTTTGTGAAAGAACCATTTATTAAAAATAATAATAAAATAAAAATATGTAGAGGGTGATTTCAGACCAATAATTACTAAAAAAATCACCCATCTTTATTCAAATAAAGTAAGAAGAGAACAAGAAAAAAATAGGAGGGGGGCCAGGGCTATCAAGCTATATAAATCATAAATAGTTTGCGATATATTATTGGCCAATAATATAGACATAGGATTTCAAAAAAGAGGCCCAAACGTTGTATGTCATTCGATCAATCAACATTTGACCGCCGACATTCCACTTCCTTAGACAGGAGTTAACCTCTGCTATCAATCAAAATTTGACTTACGGAGGAGATTATAAAAAAACACAATTATGAAACTAGCATTAATATAAACATTAAGAGGAAATTACATTTTAGAGGTGGTAATTATGGCGCACTGACTATGTTGGGACGGGACAAATTTAATCCAATTATTCGATCAAAAAATATAATGAGCATTTTCTTGCTCAAATTTAGTAGGTCGGGTAAAAAGTATATATAAAAATTTAAAAAAAATGGCGAATGGGATTGGTATAAGTGTAATCCCCAATTGGTATAATTAAGATTAATTTGGAGTTAGTCAAATGGGTAGACTTAAATTACCACATCTAGATGTACTATCATATTCACATATAAACATACCTAAATTGCACATGTCTAAACACAAGTAAAAAAATGTGTACCTACAATCAAATCTACCTCCATAAAAAAAATTAAGGCTTCATTTGAAAATCAGAAAGTAGCACGGAAAGAAAATAATGAGGAAAAGCGCAATAAAAAAATGGAGAAAAAAAGGGTTTAAATTTAATAAATTAATTTAATATGTTTATTTAAATTTATTTAATATGTTTCCTCTTATTATAAAAAATTAAGAAATTTTAAAATCCATAGAACTTTGAGGAATTTTGATACTATTTGAGTTGATTCTATATTTTACACGCTGAAACCAAACACCAAAAATAATTTTAATTGTACTTTCCGGTTCATGAAACATGAACCGGTCCGGTTCATGTACAAGGAAAGGATCAAAGACTTGGATTGGACGGGTAATTGCACTACACAACGGGTCAGGCTTTAACAAGACTATGTTAATGGAGGCCCAATAATAATTGGGCCAAAATTATCACTAGGCCCATTTATATAGTGGACTTACTATATAAGCTACGACTGTCCATCAATAATCTTCTCTCTCAGTGTAGGGTGCCTTTAGGGTTTTATTTCGCCGCATCGGAAATCGGGAGGAGAACAGCCACTCAGAAATGGTAATTATGGAAATCTCTTCAGAAAAGCTAGATTTCAAAGTTTGTGAAATCCGTTAATTTGACATACGCCATTGTTGCTGTCGTTGTTATTGTTGTTGGGTTTTTTGTCTGTGTTTTTTTTTTTGGATTTGTGACTATTATTTTTTATTGTTAATAAGAATGTACCGGTGACTAAGTCTAGATCCGAGGATGTGATATTCCTGTTGCGTTCATTTGTGTGAAAAAAGAGGTTAATACAGTGGTTTTTAGTGCAGATGTATATGTGTTTTTGTCTGAGCTGGAAATTTCAATCTGAGAATTAAATTTTTCGAGTCAAATATCTGTAACATTCTAAGATTTCTGTTTGGCTAGAGGGAAAACGGTAATGGTATTTAGAACATTTTTATTGCGTATTCAGTAAATGATTCTATGTCTGTTCAATAGAAAAAAAATATATTAAAGGTGTGGATAGCACTAGGTCTCTACAAGATTATGCTAGAATGAGTCCCAAATCGTGTTTGGGGAATTGATATGTTCTCTTGAGATCAAAATTCTTTGAGCTGGTCTATATTCAAACAGATAGAACGGTTTTCCCCTCCGGCGATTCGAATATGATGTAATGGAATTGATTATGCTGTGTGCAGTTGCATTTCTGTTTTTTATAATTTGATTCATTTTATTTGTTGCTCTTTTGCTTTGCAGGCTCCAAAGAAAGGCG
Organism: Tetrastigma voinierianum; assembly: GCA_016808115.1. Taxonomy (NCBI): domain Eukaryota; kingdom Viridiplantae; phylum Streptophyta; class Magnoliopsida; order Vitales; family Vitaceae; genus Tetrastigma; species Tetrastigma voinierianum. The sequence goes on from JAEQBH010009219.1 coordinate 79,735, forward strand.
GAAAAGTTTTGACACAAACGAAGAAGAAACCTGTAACTTTCCTTCATTTGATTTTTATTTTTAATATGTTCAACCAAAATGTTTTTTCTATTCTTGCACTATTATCTTTTTTTTTTTTTTTGAGTTTATTTATTTTTAAAATCTGGATTACAGGAGAAGGTTGTGAACCCTCTATTTGAGAAGCGGCCAAAGCTGTTTGGTATTGGAGGAGCATTGCCTCCCAAGAGAGACTTGCACCGATTTGTGAAATGGCCACATGTTGTTCGCATTCAGAGGAAGAGAAGAATCCTCAAGCAGCGGTTGAAGGTCCCACCAGCATTGAATCAGTTCACAAAGACTCTGGACAAAAACCTTGGTAATTATCTAAGATCCTTATCTGATGTGGTTTTAGATCATGTCATATTTGTTTGACTGATTTAACCCCCATTAGAGAATATCAGGTTACACTGATCAGCATATGAATGAATTATAATACAGGAGATAGTCCATTTTTTCTGTTGAGAATGGAAACTGCCCTTATAACCTGGTCCAATTGTGTTAAAGCTTTCAAAGACAAAATGTTTTCATAACAGAAGACAAAGGCATAGATTATTTCATTGAAGTTTCTCTTTGCTTCTTGCTGTTGTCAACTAAATTGAGTGTTCATATAAAAGCCCATTAAGACTAGTTCCTTGTTCTTTTTTAATTCTTCATGTTCATTGGAATTTTGAAACTGAAAAACAAGCTCAACAGCCTCAACAGATGGTTGGTTGGCCCAATCCAGGGGGTGCCTTTCAAGAAACATGGTACTTGAGGCTCTGGCATGACTTTTTATGTAAAGTGGAATAAAAGGGGAAGGTTTTTGATGGAGACAAGTGGCACCCACCTTTGAAAGTTACCACAAACGCAAGGGCTCCAAGGCTCAAGCCTTTATTTGGCACTCTTTGGATGATAAAGAGCCTAGTTGGGATCTTATATAATGAGTTGGTTGTAATTTTCCAATGGTTGTGATTTCCCAAGGGTTGTCATTTTCTATGATTGTCATTTTCCAACAGTATTTATGAGGTCCTAGAAGTCAAGTCAAAGTTGTTAGTTTCAAGTTCATCTACTAGATGGTAGTTCCAAGAGTAATGGGTCTCTAGAATCACCAATATATATGGTTGTATTCAGTCTTGGTGAATGAGTGAATGAAGAACATAATTTTCCAGCAAATACAAGTCTTTGTGTGATCACGAATCGCATGGTGTGATCTTTTAGGGTTCCTAGGATCGATTCCTATGGTTATTTCAATCTCTGTGTGGTACAAAGAGCCCTAGGTGTGAAGCCTCGGGTTTCTAGGAGTGCTTCATAGAGTTATTTCAATCATACTCTATTCTTCTAGCATTTTACTTTTGGTGTTGCATCAATTTGGTATCAGAGCGAGGGTGCTATCATGGCTACACGACTTGGAAGGAGTTTTAGAGGCAGCACACTTTCAAAATGCACATGGATTATAGATAGACCTTTATGAGAAGTTTCATGCCTTTAACTCGCCAGAGTCGAGTTTTCTAAGCCAAGGGAGTTGACGGAGACAAGTGGCAGCCACCTTTGAAAGTTTACCACAAACGCAAGGGCTCCAAGGCTTAAGCCTTTATTTGGCACTCTTTGGATGATAAAGATCCTAGTTGGGATTTTATATAATGGGTCGATTGTCATTTTCCAATGGTTTTGATTTTTCAATGGTTATAATTTTCTAATGGTTGTGATTTTCCAAGGGTTGCCATTTTCTATGATTGTCATTTTATGAGGAGGTTCTAGAAGTCAAGTCAAATTTGTTAGCTTCAAGTTCATTTGCTAGATGGTAGTTCCAAGAGTAATGGGTCCCTAGAATCACCTATATATATGGTTGTATTCAGTCTTGGTGAATGAATGAATGAAGAACAGAACTTTCCAGCAAATACAAGTCTTTGTGTGATGCAAAGATCCCTATGGTGTGATGTCTAGGGTTCCTAGGAGTGATTCCTATGGTTATTTCAATCTCTTTGTTTATTACAAAGAGCCCTTGGTGTGAAGCCTTGGGTTTCTAGGAGTGATTCCTTGAGTTATTTCAATCCTACTCTATTCTTTTAGCATTTTACTTTTGGCGCTGCATCAGTTTTATAGGAAGAAATTTTTGAATCAGTGTTTCTTTCTAATCTATTTACGATAGGCTACTGTTCCTTTTTTCTATTTTGTCCAACCAGTCTAATCCTTAATTCTAGTTGCTAAAATCGGTTGATTGACATGGTTCTTTCTATAATAAGTTTACTGGGGAATCTTTGCTTGTTAGCCTTGAACAATGACACCAGAGCTTTAGGCATCTGGAGGTGCTGATCACTAGGTGCTAGCCTGCCATGGACCCAGGCTGCTTGGCAATGCTCCTCAAACCATACTGGGCATGGTGTCACGTGGTGCCAAGCTCATACCTTCAACATGCAATTTGATCTCTTCATCAGCCACTGCAGTTTTTTTTGTTAGGTTTCTCTTGGGATTCTTCAAATGTTTTCCTTGCATGACACTTCATCCTTTATTTAGCCTCCTAGAGTTTGTTTCCTATCTTAGTGTTCCTGCTTCCCAAACTAGCCATAAATATGAGCTTAAGGTGTTCTACCTATGCATTTACTTGCAGTCTGAAGGATTTTGGCTAGTTTTTGATGAAAACCTATTGTGTTAACCCCACATGTACAGAATGATGGTTTTTATAATATCTCAGAACAGTGAAGAATGGAGCTTGTTGTTCTGAATAATGTTTCAGCTTATAAATTTGAGCTGTTGAAATGTTTATCGTTTTAAATTATCAGGAAGTTGGAACTATATCGTTTTGCCTTGATTTTGGTGCTGAAAATAACCTAGAAGCCTATAACTCAATCCTTTGTTTTTAATCTGTTTGCAGCAACAAGCCTGTTCAAGATGCTTCTCAAGTACCGTCCAGAGGACAAAGCAGCAAAGAAAGAACGCCTTCTGAAAAGGGCTCAGTCAGAGGCTGAAGGAAAAGCCATTGAGGTTAAGAAGCCTATCGTTGTAAAGTACGGGCTCAACCATGTCACCTACCTAATTGAGCAGGTTGCTTAAATTTCATTACTACTTTTCATATGCTTGTTACTTGTATTCCATGTACAGAAAGTTACTTCCGAAGTACTTAAAAATTCTTGCTTCCTGACAGAACAAGGCCCAATTAGTGGTTATTGCTCATGACGTGGACCCGATAGAGTTGGTTGTGTGGCTTCCTGCCTTGTGCAGGAAGATGGAGATCCCTTACTGCATCGTGAAGGGGAAATCACGCTTGGGAGCGGTATCGTTGTCTTCCATCTCTTTGAATACAGTATCTTCTCTAAATCTGGTTTTACTGAGTTTGTTATATATTCCCTTTCTGGCAGATTGTTCACAAGAAGACTGCAGCTGTTTTGTGTTTGACAACAGTTAAGAATGAGGATAAGCTGGAGTTCAGCAAAATCCTAGAGGCAATCAAGGTAACTTGAATTCTCTATCTAGTTCATAATTCATATTTATACACTTGCAGTTATACTTCTTAGTTAATGATTAGAACCCCAGTTTTAGAGGAATTATAAATTTGTTTTAAGATCAGTCAAAGCTTATGTACTTGTTTGGCTTATTTTTATTAGAAGCTTTTTAACTTTAAAAGGCTTCCATATATTAAAAAAACAATACTCTTCTAATCAAAACCAACTGTTTATAAACTTACACAGCTATTTCATGTCTAATGAATAATACAGTACAGTAATCATCATTTGAACATTTTGACTCTGGCTTTTATATATATTTCCACTACCAATTAAAGCCAAAGCAAAAAGCTGGAGTTTAAAGCCAAAATAATTTAATTTTTGTTTTAAAAATACACATAGACTTATTTTCAAAATATTCACCAAACTAATATTTTTGTGATTTGAAAACAAAACCGCAGTCACTAATTACGGTTTTAAAAATTAATCTTAAAACTGCATTCATCAACTGCGGTTTGAAAAATTAACTTCAAACTGCAGTTACCAATTGGTGTTTTAAGGTTAATTTTCAAAACCGCAGTTGTTGAATGCGGTTTTAAAAAACAAAAAGATTAGTTTTGTGATTATTTTGAAAAGAAGTCTTATGTGTTAATTTTTTTTTGACAAAATGAAATGAATTACTTTGATATCAAACTTAAAAAGCTGTGGACAGTGACATCTAATTCTGGAAATGATTAATGTTTCAGGCAAACTTCAACGACAAGTATGACGAGTACAGGAAGAAATGGGGAGGAGGGATCATGGGTTCCAAATCACAGGCCAAAACCAAGGCCAAAGAGAAGGTTCTTGCAAAGGAAGCCGCCCAGAGGATGTCCTAGAGTATTTAATTTAATTCCTTATAGAGAACCTTTCTTCATTTTAATTTTCTTCTACTCCCTTTCTGGTTTTTGGGATGTAAAATGTCTCTTGAGGATTCATTTTGAGAGTCAACTCTTTTAACTCAGTTCACTTGCCTCTCTCTTCACAGGAATGAGAGTGTCCATTTCATTGTGGACCTACCACAGAGTGGAATTAGGAGTTTACCATTATTTTCCTCAGCTATATGTGGTGCCTGTGAGGACCCTTAGTGTTTTCCATTTTCTAATGAAGTTTTTGATTGATATTATTTATTAAAAAAGGTAATATAGGCAATGTAGCGGATAAAGGATTTCAGATCAGATTAAGAGGGCGGTTTTTGTTTTTGTTTTTGTTTTTTAATTTTTTTTAATTATTATTATTTTTTTTTATAGAAAGTGGTTTGTTTTTAGAGTTTAAAGGTTGGAAATAATAAAAATATTTGATTTTTTTTAAGCAATATATTGATGAAGTCCGAAGCAAAGAAAACCAATATATTGATTGTATTTTCTTTTTACTATTTGATATAAATAAAACATTATAAAAGCAAACAATATAACGATTAATAGTACAATTTACTATTTAGTTTGTGTTAAGTTTTCTTTAGAGTTGAGTGAAATCGTGGGTTGGGATTACTCCGTTGTGTTTGTTTTTATTTTGTTCCATTTAGTAGTTCTTTCTTTGCTTGATTTCATTTCTTGGATGACATATATATTATTATAAGGACACTAGAATATTGTTAGACGCTTTTAAAATAAATATATAAATAAAAAAATTGGATAATATATATATGATAGTAGCATCTTAATTGCAAGGATATAACATTTTAAACATAATTTGATTATTTAAAGACGTATGAAAAACTAGGGTTCTTTACTTTAAAAAAAAGGAAAAAAAAAGTTTGTTTGATACATCGAGAGGTGGGTTTAAGTTTGCTACCCATCATGCATGGTAAAACCGGATTCGAATTCAAATATAGACATTTTACTACATTGTAATTAAAATGTATAGCTTAAAAAAAAAAAAAAAAAAAGTTTGATGTCCAAGGTTAGCCGTCGGCGAAGTAAATGCTTCTGATTTCGAGAATCCAGCCCAGCCATCATGGGCCCGGGTGCTGCTCTCCTGTTGGGCCATAATCACTCAACTGTAGCCAGGACTAGAATCTAGTGGACCCAGCCCCAAATGTACAGACCCAAACGTTAAAGAAGAACCCGACTCATAATAATCTTACGGAGGGAACGCGTTAAGATCCCTCAACTCGGCTCGCTGACTCACTCACCTGGTCCGATATGGAGAGCACACCGGGCCCTAGTTCCAAACTGACTCGCCACGACGAACCAGAGCTCGACCTCTACACCATTCCAATCCATTCAAGTCTCTCTCTCTCCTCTCTCTCTTTCTTCTTACATATGTCAGTTCATCTCAGCCTACGAAACCCTAACCCTAGTTCTATCTCATGAGTTGGATATCTTTGAGGACAAAATCACGAAAAGAGTCTCCATCAAAGTTCTTCGATGGAAGTTCAATCTCGAGGACGCCGAAGATATACAAGGAGTACAGAGACTTCATCATCTCGAAGTACAGAGAAGACCCGTCGAGGAGGCTTACCTTCGCCGAAATCCGTAAATCTCTGGTCGGTGACGTTAGTTTGCTTCACAAGGTCTTTCTTTCCTTGAGAGGTGGGGGTTGATCAATTTCGGTGCACCTTCGGGTGAGGATTCGGCGGCGGTGGTAGAGGATGGGGAGAAGCATAGGGTGAAAGCGAGGATGGAGCCTCCCCAGTGGAAATTCCGGTCGTGGCGATGCTATTCGTTTGACCGATCACGATGCCACTGACTCTGGACGCGAACGGCGAGTTGGATGTGAATGGTTAGATTGCACCGTTGGCTTCCTATTCAGATATGTTCGGTGGTTCCGAATAAGAATAAAGGATTGACTTGTGGGCTGCGGAGACAATTGGTTGGACGTTACGAATCTTGAAGATAATTCTAGCTTTATTGCAAAATTGATCAATTTTTGTTTGGTGAAAAGCGTTACATCATCTTTTCAGTTTTGATTTGGTAAGTATTTGATTTTCTAGTGAGTTAGATTTTTGGGAACTGTTTTCAAGGACAGTTTTTTTTTTTGAAGAAAGAAGCTCTTTTTACATGAATGTTTCTATGAGTTGTTCTTCAAATAAGGCATTCTCTTGGAACATATTTTAATAGTTTTCTGTTGTACGTGTATTGAGAGTGACTGAGTGAGTGATAAATAAAAAACTGCACATTTAAGTTAATTGTTAAAAAAATATTTGAGAACATTAGGTTGAGATCATTCCAACTGTCGAAACATATTTTCGTTATATAAAACATTGTAGAACTATTATCAAAATCTATCATCAAAGACTATTTTTGAACATGTTTCCAAACAGATCCTTGGTGGTCTGGGTGATTGGTTTTTAAAAACAGTTCTCAAGAAATTGTTTGGGAACTGTTCTTCGAACAAAATTTGGAATTCAAGTACTTATAAATTTTTTTCTTTTGGAAATTCAAATACGAGAAATAGTTTTTTTCTTCTTCCTGAAACTAACAATGATAGCCACTGAAATCCACATTGCTGGGAAAGAGATGGATTCTATGGCTCCACATTTGAAACTTAGGAAAATTTTAGAAGAAAATAGTGTATGGAAATAGGGAAAAAGTAGGAAGGAAAGAAATTTGGAGGAAAATAAAATATTAGTTTAAATTATTAAATTAATTCCATATGTTTATAACAAACTCATTTTATTTATTTCTGGATTTGCAAGGATAAAATTTTAAAATATGTAAAATTTTAAAAAATTTAGTTGATTGAGTTTTCTTTTATATTTTTCACCATGCAACCAAACATGAGAAAATAATTTTCTTTAGCATTTTTTTCCTTTCCTTAGTACTTTCCGGATTCCAAACGGAGCCCACTTGTAAGATATCTAATGAAATCTCATTAAAAAAGCAATGTCTTGGTTTTCTTTTTGAATATTATATGGATAATCCAATCGACAACCTTGGGAATGTGCTCTACACTTACATATAAGTTCGTAATTCTTGATTGATGCTTTAAACTTGTGCGAAATCATTTGAAGGGCTTTGATTTTGTTGTAAAAATGGTTTTGTTTTTCTTTGAATAAATTTTTAAAGAACTGTTGAGAAAAGTTCCCAAATGGGCCCAGTTTGTATCTTTAGAGGTATTTATTTAATTTTCCATTAATTAAGTGGTTATTTGTGTAAAAGGGAATCATCACAATGGTCATTGGCCATATTGAAAGGTAAAATTACTTGTGCAGAAATCTAGAATAAAGTGAAAGGGGGGAACTTTTGAGGTTAATTCGTGATGGTGGCCTATCTATCTATTTATACACACACACACACACACACACACACACATATATATATATATATATGACCAAGTGAGAGATTGCTCGGTCAGGGCTGATAGAGTTTCTGTCCTTGAGGATTTTGTCTTCATGCTTGTGTTTGGCTCTTGCTGTTGTAGGTGGATTTTGACTGATGCACTAGCATAACTAACTTTAGTTGTTATCTTTATGCTGGTACACAATTTGGCCAAAATTATCCTAAGTAATGGATTTATAGAACCTTTACTAATATGTTTCATGTCTAGCTGAGTTCCATAACAGAAATTGTAAACTCAACATTGACATTAGCCAATGATCTATAGGATTAACCACTATATTCTCTAAATTTTGCTCTCATTTCATATTCCTTATAACCCTTTTTTCAATGTTCTTTCATTAGAACTGCTATCATCTCCTTGATCTCTCCAAACTCATTTTCTTAATTTATTTCTTAAATCTCTTGGTTTAAATTTGGCTCAAAGGTTTGACATCTGAACTTCTATATGTGCTCTTTATAGGTGTAATGCATGCTAACATTTTATTATTGTCATGCATTTCCATATTCTTTCTGGTTGCAAAATGTTGGCTGAGCATGCTGGATTTGTAGGCTGATATATTGGTTTAAAGACCTAGCTTTGATGGAGTGGATGTATAAATATATCAAATAAAATATCTAATGCACCCTTGGGCTATAAGACCATCTTACTCATTGTCGGGTACCTCCTTTAACCTTTTTCTGATGGTTATTATCATTTCTTGTAATTATATTTCGTCAGCAGGGGAGTCCTGCAATTTGTGTGAAATGCTTCGAGAATGGAAATCATGGGGAGAATCGATCCGTTGATGATTTCAAGTTTAATGGTTGCAACAAAAGCAGTGGCAATCAAGGAGCTGTTTGGACTGAGGCAGAAACTTTACTTCTTTTGGAATCTGTGTTAAGGCATGGGGATGACTGGGAGCTTGTTGTTCAAAATGTTCAAACCAAGACAAAAAACAGTTGTATGTCAAACTCATAGAGCTGTTGAGAACTTATGTTTGGGTTCTTCCCTAGGTAAATCTAGGGCCAGCAGTGACAATACAAGCAGTATCAAACAAGTTCAGACTTCATCGGAGTCCCAAGAGAATCTCAAGAAGGGGGATCAAGTCGATGAGATGAAAAATGAGAATGAGCAAAATGGAGATGCTGAGAACCAAGGCCCTCCATTGAAGCGGAAATGCATTACTTCACTTTCTGATGCGGGCAGTTCATTGATGAAACAGGTAGAACCCTTGCCACAAATCCTAATTTTACACTTTTCATCAAGGTGTCTCATCTGCATTTTATGCTTTTATCATATTTGTCGTGAAAGTGGTGTCTTACAATAGTAGACTGTACATCCATTTTAGTTTGAAATGTATTGAACTTCAAATATAAGGTTATTGAAGAACTTTGACCTGTTGCAAGTCTTTTTCCATGGTTGGCCTTATGTTTCATGTGGTTAGGTTGCAAACCAATTTGGGGGGTGGGGGGGGAGGAAGTTCCTCATCGATATTTTTGTATGCGTGGATTTCAAACTTGTCCTTCGCCTTTGGCTATGTGGAAGGTTGCTTACATAATGGGGGAAAATGTCATAGTTGTGTTATGCAATTAACTTCCTAAATGAGATATTTTTGGATGTGTGGATTGCAAACTTGTCATTCACAGCAGAAAATTAAACTCTGTTCGCTGTTAGGTAGCTGCCATCTCAGCCATGGTTGGCCCACATGTCTCAGCTGCTGCGGCTGATGCTGCTGTTGCAGCACTCTGTGATGAAAACCCATGTGTGAAGGATATATTTGATGCGGGATAGTCTTGATGAGTTAGGATCCCCCACTTGGAATAATGATCCAGAGAGGTAATTTAGTTTATTTATCCCCATGATACTTATGCCCATTGTTTGGCTCTTGCTTTGAATAGTATGATGTTGTAAATCTCTTGACTCTTTCAGATCACTTATGGTTGAAAGATTCAAGGAATAAATAGAGAGCCCATTCTATCAAAGGTATTTATTTGTAAACTTTGTATGATGTCATAGTTGGTGGTTTATTGGGGAGAGCTGGGTGTTAGTCTAGTTGTAGCTTTGATGTAGGACAGCCTAGGATGGTTGCCTACACTTCGAAATAGGTGGGCCAGGGTTTTATTTTGCCCAGAGTTAAAGGAAATGAACAAGACTAAAGTTGATAGTAGAAAAATAAATAGCTTCATTGAAAAATTAAGGTGAGAAGAGATTATAAAAACCATAGAAATCTTACTTAGGCCTTCTAAGAGTTTCTCTTATAAGAAAATCAATGGAGTTTAACCTTATTTTTAGGTTATGGAATTTTTTTTTTCTTTTTTTTTTGTGGATAAGTTAAACAAACATGGAATCTTAGAGGAGCAAAAGTATGGGCTTGATGAGGATGAATTTCTAAAATATACATCAAGAAAGTGAATTTGCATAAATTGCAATTAGATTCAAATAAGGATTAGTTGTTAAAGCAATTAAGGTTAGTAGTTGGAATTAAATTAAGATTGGAGTTATAATTTATTTTTTGATGGGTAAGATTGGAGTTATATTAGGTTATTAAAATTTTAATATATTTTGGATTTCTCAGAAAAACCTAAAAATAAGGTTAAACTCCATTGATTTTCTTATAAGAGAAACTCTTAGAAGGCCTAAGTAAGATTTCTAAGGTTTTAAACATAGAGAAATCTTGCTTGGGCATTCAAGTTTCTCTTATAAGAAAATCAATGGAGTTAATACACTCTGAAATCAAAATATATTAAAATTAGAATAACCTATTATAACTCAATCTTACCATCAAAAAAAGAGTACTGCTCAATCTTAATTCAACTACTAACCTTAGTAACTAACTACTAATCATGACTGAATACAGTACAGACTATCTAAATCCACTCTTGTGTATATTAAATCATCTCAGCCATACTGCTCCTCTCCCATGTTGTTTACAAAAAAAAAAAAAAGATTCCTTGTTTGTTTATATTTACTTTTAGCTTCACATATTTGTGTTTGCAAATATACTGCTTAAGTATATAAATGCCTTCATCATTGCTCATCATTCAAAATGTAGCTGCAATTCACCTCTTCATTGGATCCCTTTGTTCATAACCTTTGATTTTTAATACCAGCCAGTAAATGGCTACTGTTAGAATTGGTGCAACTCCTTTAGATCCTAATCATATCTAGATGAATTTATTTTCTTATACAGAAGTTACAAATCATAGGAAAAATACCGTTCCTCTACCTCTGCAAATGAGAACACAATTGCAACTGCCCTCGGGCAGCTGCTCACGAATCTTAATTGGCAGATCAGGAGCACAGAGAGATTGAACATTTAGTTGCAACTATAATTGAGACACAGGTGACTCTCAGTTCTCTTATGCTATTCTCTCTTAAGCTTTTGAATTATCCCAACTAATGATGGTGAGCCAGAAAAAGAGTAGTCATTGCCAAGTCTCTGTTTTGGACATCGCTGTCAACTCATCATCTATTATTATTAGTGTGATTATTATTATTGTTATTATTATTATTATTATTATTATGGTAAGCCAGAAAGAGACTAGTCATTGCTAGGGGTGGCAATTCGTGTTAATGGGTCATTTTTATGTCGTGTCAGACTATAGGTATTCTTCAATATTGATCAACCCAAATACAACACGAATAATAATCTTGTTAAAAATACATATTCAAACACGACCCACTTATTAATAGGGTGACACAATACGACACATATAACATGATTATGAACAACTCATTCAAGATTATATTCGGGTTTGACCTATTGAACTTTGACACGAATAACCTGTGAAACTTTGATGGGTCCGATTGTATAATTAACGAGTCAATTTGGGTTGTGCAGGTTGATACGAAATCAACCCAAACATGATTATAGTCAAACCCAAACCTGCAAATTCCATGTCAGTTCGAGTCATCTTAACAAATCGTGTCAAATTTTGCCAGCCCTAAGACTCATTACCAAGTCTCTGTTTTGGGCATCACTGTCAACTTATCATCTGTTGTTACTACTACTATTATTGTCATATTGTTGAAGAAACTCACCATTTAGTATCAAACTGACCTTGATCCTAGATGAAGAAACTTCACTGCAAAATCCAACATTTGAGAAAGCGGAGCTAATAATGGAGAAGGAATACACCCACCTAGAGGAACTGAAAGAGTCTATCATAGCAGAGCGGATTGATGTAATGCAAAGGATATTTGATGCTGGAATATCTAGATGGAGAGATCCTATTTCTGTAAAATCTCATACTGGTAATGTATCTTGATGATGGAGATTTAGTTTAATTTAAATTTTTAGTCTTCTTACAGCTTTAATGAAGGAAAAAGGGTAGCCAGTGTTCTACATTTAACTCTTTTGTCTTCTATTTAAACACTATGCTCAGATCTTCATGTTTGGTATGAATGCAATCGCTTTAAATCGATTCTGCTAATCCCAACCTCCATACATTGTTAGATCAATCTACAGATTCTTGGATCAGAGTACTAGTTCGAATGTCTTCCATATTAATTCCTTAATATTTCTTATGAACCTGACAGGCTCTTCCCCATACTGGTAGGAATAGTGTTTTAAAAATCGGATCGAATTGGTCGGATTGTTGATGACCTTTTTGGTTCCGGTTCGGCCTATAAATCGTGAACTGATAACTTTTTCGGTTTAACTATTGGTCCGGTTTTTAAAACATTGGGTAGGAACTTGATGATGCTTGGCTGAGAAGACAGATTTGGTAAACGATTCAACTGAGCTGGCATACTAACATAGTTACAATTCTAGTCTTTTCATGTTACATCTTTAGCCAATGTTACGAAGATGTGCTTAGTGCAATTCTAGTCTTTTCATGTTATATCTTTAGCCAACGTCGCAAAGACATGTTTATATGTTATTGAACATGTAAGTGAGATAGTTAGAGTATCTTTTGTAATCAGGGTTTCGGGTTGAGCGCAAGAATCTGATTATGTTTTATGGTAGAATTTTATTGCTCTTTTGGTACATCTCGATTAGTATAGGGATTAGTCTAGCTGTGGTATGACTAAAAGACACATTTCATTTGTGCATGGGTCCAAGACACTTTATGTTTTGACAAAAAACAGATATGCTTATATTTATGATATCAACAAGGGGGAAGAATTGCTTGATAATGTGTTTATAAGAACTTATTAGATGAGAGTTTATATCATAAGTATTTTATTCAATAAGCTATTTGTGTTTAGATGCATATTTAAAAAAAAACGCTTATACATGAGATGAATTTTCACAATTGGAGGACCCTTTTTTAAGCTTCTGTCCAACCTTTTTAAAGCTTTTCTCGATAAGTTTTTTCATGAAACTTATTGAAATAAGCTAAAAAAGGCTTATAATAGATCACAAGTTATTTTTATAAGCTCTTTTAAACACCTATATTTTTTATTTAAAATACTTAAGTGAGAAGATAAACTCAAATAAACCATAAATATACACGTTTTTTCACATGTTAAAGGGGGGAAATGTGATAGATATAATCGAAGATCGCTTTGTACAAAAATTGTGTCTGCATTTGCTCTCTTCATGATAAAACATAAGAATAATATTCACAAAATATTGATTCATTCCAATTCTTCCCTCTAAGAGGATATTACATACAAATCAATACAGTACAATCCAATCAATGTATCCCCCACATGTACAAATCATGTACTTCCCACATTTCCACATCATACACGAGTTTCGCATAGTGCCAAAATAAGCATAACTTCCTAGGCAGCAACACTATATATATATATATATATAAACAAATATACATATATTTTATGAGTAGGACTTGATGAGTTTGAAAGTTTGGAAGGTTCGTCCTTTGAATAGGTTACCAAACAGGAAACTTCTTGCCCCTTCCTGGGGAAGCTTCGGACTGAAGCTCAAGTTTCCTTTCACCCTCAGTATGGTTTGTCCTATTTGTTGTCTGATCATATCAATCGTCTTGGATTCAACACTGTTTCCAGACACATCCGAAACAAAGAAATTATCCTTTGCTTTCCCACACTTTGTTGTTGTGATTTCTGCTCTCTTGATGCACAAACCGTTCTCCCGGAAAACCCTAGTGATGTCCGATAACAGCCCGAACCGGTCGTCCGTGCTGAGTTCCAACACCAGCCCCTGTAAAAAGGAAAAATGGAATGAAATAAAATTTTGAGTAAAATAAAAATGGGTTTAAATTTAATAAATTAATTCTATATGTTTGTTCAAAACTCATTTCATTTGTTCATCATTATTATATATGGACTAAAAAATTTAAATATATGTAAAATTTTAAGGCATTGATTTATAGAGAATTACATTTCTGGCTGATTTATTTATACATCACATGCAAATGCTCCTTTATGGCATCCCGTATTTGCTCTTATCTCTAATAGGTGTAGAGAGAAATGAATGAAGTATAAATAGAATTGCTCTTGATTTATATGTGATTTTATTTTATATTTTTAATGGTAATATAAAACATGAAAAAATCATTTTTCTTTTTTTCTTTTTTTCTGGGGTTCCAAAAAATCCTTAGGGTTTTACCAAACTAATGAATTACTTACCTCCCAGGCTCGTCTCTCAATTGCAGCTTCAAGACACTCTGTAACACGTTGCCGCTCTGCTTCTGAACTTAAAGGTAGCCCATCCACGTGTCGGATGTAGTGTTCCTACAAAGAAAGAAAGAAAAAAAAAGTTTGTTTAGGCTCTGTTTGGGACCAAAGTAGTAAGAAAAGAAAAGTTGAAGGAAAATTTTTTTTTTGGAAGAAAATATAAAATAAGTTTAAATTTAATAAATTAATTTTATATCATTTATTATCTGTTATTCTAGGGACTAAGAATTTTAAAAATATGTAAAATTATAAATAATTTTGATTATATTTTATTTTCTTTTATATTTTCTATCAATATGGAAATATGAGAAAATCATTTTTTTAACATTTTTTCCCTTTTTCCAGTATTTTTCAGGTTTAAATGAACCTTTAGGCTTTGTTTGGAACACGGAAAATATAAAGGAAATAAAATAATAAGGAAGAATAAAGAGAAAAATTAGAATAAATAAAATATGAACCAGAAACTTGATAAATTCATTATAAGTTTGCTCAAACTCATTATACAGTAGGAAATTTAAAAATATGTAATATTTTAAAGAATTTTAATCATATTTTATTTTATTTTATATTTTTTATGGAACAAACAGTTAACAACCGATTTTTTTCACGGTTAAGAGATACCAATTTACCTGATAAGCTTCCATTCTTCCAGTGATGACAGTTCCATGGAACACAACATACTGCATATCTGTCAGAGCACAAACAGTATCAAACAACAGCTTCGGCCGGTCTCTGGATCTAATCGTAACAACAGTATAATCTCTATCTCTGCAATCCAAGACAGTAACATGAGGCCTTGAACTGATATCCTTTGCATACTCGAGCCTTTCGAAATCCCTGGCAGCAAACATCATCTGATGTAGTCTTCTCTCCCGGTGCATCGCCGCCGGCCCCGAGAAGAAATGAGAGAGACAGCGTTGATGTGTGGGACCGTTGCCGAATGGTTGGAT
This sequence comes from Tetrastigma voinierianum, assembly GCA_016808115.1. NCBI lineage: Eukaryota > Viridiplantae > Streptophyta > Magnoliopsida > Vitales > Vitaceae > Tetrastigma > Tetrastigma voinierianum. Next base: position 95,051 of record JAEQBH010009219.1, read on the forward strand.
CGTGGGATTCGCGTCTTCTATCGAACATCCGGTTGCCTGATCTGTGATATGGATTACAGCTGCTGCTCTGGCGTTGTGTGTCCAGATCTCGGCGTTTACAACATTGCATCTCAGGTCGGTGAGAACTGCAGATACCTCCGACAGCAGTCCCGGCCGGTCGCTGCCGGTCAATTCGATGGATGTGTCTTCTTTGGAAGGCATTACCCCGACTGAGCCTTTCAGTGAATTGGAGGAACAGGCTTCGGTTTCAAGAGTCTGTCAAAGATTAAGCAACAAAACAATGTAAATCCAGAATTTCAAGAGGAACATATGAATGGAGAATAGAGTCTACGATTGAAAAACAAAAAAATGTAAATCCAAAATTTCAGGACGAATATCTGAATGGAGAATAGAAGAAGAACAGTCAACGATTAAGAAGAACAGTCAACGATTAAACATCAAAACAATGTAAATCCAAAATTTCAAGATGAACATCTGAATGGAGAAGTAGAAGAAGAAGAAGAACAGTCTACTCTACTTTACCTTTTGTATGTAATTGAGGATCTCTTCATCTCTGATTTTGTTTCCATCATTGTCAGTCACATTGAACACTGAAAATGAGTTTCAGAGTTAGAAAAAAATTAAACAGATCGAAAGGGGAAATCACATTTGCTCTGTGAATCAGTAAATTCATAACAGTACCATCCATGAACCATCCTCCATCAGAAGAGATGTAAGCTTTCGTTATTATGAGGTTGAGGTCTGTAAGAACCTGAACAACTTGAAGGAGAATTCCATGCCTATTGGCACTATCAACCTACACATCAAAAATAACATTCATACAGAAGAAGAATAAAATAAATGCAATTAAATTCTCCTCTTTAGATTAAATCGAGTAAGCCACAGTTGGGACACTACAAAGAACAGTACAGAAACACCTCCTAACAATTGGCATGTCCCCGTCATTATCAATCCGCCACTCTACCCAAAAAAAAGGTAAGAAAACTTCGGATCCCGATTTTGCTGAACCACAGATAACCAGATAAAGCAAAACAGAGCATGAACATAAAAATCAGAGGAAGAAAAAGATGACGATGAGAAGGAGGACGATTCATGATAGTTTAAAAAACGCAGGCATCAAAAACAAAATCCATAAATTAATTCTAAGGAGATAAGATTTTCAAATTTCAAATAATCAAAAGCAATCGGAAAACAAAATCTCTGAAGCCAAATTTATGGTGCGGTGAGTGAGAGAGATGAAAAAAAAACCTCGGAGGGTTCATTCTCCTGATAAGCTTTGAGTACTCATCATCCATTTCTCGCAGTTTCTCGGATTCCAAACAATCAGAACTCAGAAAGGAATAAGAACCCACAAGCTCTCACATAAAATTCTTTTATAGATTTATATGTAAGAGAATGAGAGATTTAACTGTAGAGTGCGGCCGTTAGCAGTGAATTGTATACAAAAAGGGAAGTGCTCGTGAAGATAGTTGGACGGTTAATTTGCCCGGAGCCTAATCAGCTTTGAAATTGATGACGTGTCTAAATTCTACTGGACGTGGTTAAATAAAAGCTGCCCGGAATATATAAGCTGCCCGTTTTTATTTATCTTTAGTTTTAACTTTTTAGTGCTTTTGATAATTGAGTTTGATTTCCCTCTGTTATCTCTTCAACACCTTTTTCGTTTGGCAATAAAATCATTTTTGCTCATTCTTAATTAATAAGAAATCACACATTTCATCATTTCATATTTCTTCTCCAAATTTGAGAATTTTCTTTTCAAATAAAATGATTTTTTTTTACATTTTTTTCTTTACTTTTTCGTGTTTTGATTATCTGATTGTATTAGGAATCAATAAATTTATCTTCTTTTTTAAAGACAATTTTGAGCATAAGAGTTAGGGATATGCATGATTCGATTAACCAAATTGTGATACAAAATAAGCAGACAATCAGTTTTTATTTGATTGACACTCATAAATAAAAATGTCATTAATATGATTAACTTAATAAATTGTTCATAGATTTGTTCGATTAATCATATATTGTTTTGGTTAATCATAATTAAAAAATAAATTTACAATTTCATAATCATATATTAAAATTCAAATTGTAATAATTATTATAAATACAATAAAAAATACAAAGATAACAAATAAATACAATCTATTCATTTACATACACTTATGTATTTATAATACATTCATAAATAATATATAAAACACATAAAATTAAATATTTAATCACGATTTTGTTAATCAACTACATGTTTTAATAACTTCAATAAAAAAAATAATAACAATTCAAATGAATCACAATTTATATGCTTTGGTTTTAAGAAAAATAATAAAAACATCAAATAAAAACAAGAAAGTTACCGGTCATATAAATAGAAAAACCTATATTTTATATATATATATTTTCGATTAGTTAATCGAAACTATGAATTTTATATTTTATAAGCAAAAGCTAAATCCCAGAAAATTAAGATTTGCAGAAACAAAAACCAATTCCAAACCTAACGGTTCCATTAACCAATCGAAAATCGAAGTTGAGACAGGTTGCGTGAGCGCGGAAAATAAAATGAAAAGTAAAAACAAAAAAAACAAAAACAAAAAGAAAGTAAGAATCTAATGATGACGTGGCATTCTGATTTGTCACGTCGAAACGTACGGCTGCCGGCGGTTGTCCGTAATATCTTTTTGGTGGCAGTTCCGGCTACCGCCGTATTACTGCCTGAACGATTCTCACGTGACTCCCTTCTCCTCAGTCTTTTCTTTTTTATTCCAAAAATATTTATTTTCTTTCTTGTTTTTTTTTTCCCGCCCTTCAATATTTGTCATGTATGAGTTATGAGTATGACAACCATTTTTAAAACAGTCATATCTTAGGGCTTGTTTGAACAACTGTACTTGAAATCAGTGTTTTTTAGGCTATGTGTAGTCTCCCTAGACAATGACAGGGAGCTAAAATTGAAAAGGAACAATAAAATTAAATAAAAAATAAAAATATTCACCTATAAAACGTTTTAAAAATAAAAATACATTTATGTTTTTTAACTATTTTTCTAGCCTCTCATTCTCTCAAACTTTTTTCTTTATTACCATATTTTCTTTAAACAACGAGGGTATTTTCTATTATCATAATTGGTTATAAATCATTCATCTACATATATTTTTCTTTTTTTTTTTCTTAATAAAATAGTTATTTAAATTCATCTCCCCAGGGATTTTATATGTTTTTCGTGATTTAATCGTAGTCTTAAATGCAACGTGTGATTATCGTCTTTTTTCTTGCGTGAGGTTATTGAGTTTTGATCGATGGGTAGTTATATTGATTTTAAATGCGTCGTAGTTGTTATTTTGGCATTAAAATTAAGTGGGTGACATTAACGTAGTATTTAACCGTTAAAAGAATCTGCGTGTATGCGATACCGTATATTTCTGCGATGGAGTGGGTAAATTATAATAAATAAATTTATTATAAAACTGGTTATTTATAATAAATATAATTTATTATAAACGGTTATTTATAATAAATATAATTTATTATATGAGCACGATTATTTATAATAAATATAATTTGTTATAAGGCGGAATTATTATAATAATATATTTATTATATGAGCAGTTGTCGAATTCTGGCGTTTATAACCGGAGTTTTGAGCATGTATTGCGGCGCCTTATACTTTATCGATATGTTATATATGAAAGCCACTTGTATGCGGTTGGCGCTCTTCAGTCGATTCACAAACTTGATTACGTATATCGAGTTTGATAAGGAGAAGAAGAGATCAAGGATTTAAGATCTACATAAAGCGAAGGAAATCTCGTAGGCTGCGTGTTCTTCAAGCGGTATACAATCTATATGATTATTTTTATTTTGGCTATATTATCAGTTCTGAGTTTTAATTAGTGATGCGAATATTGTGTGTTAATTTCATTATTAAGGCTTACGGTGGTATTAGAAGTATATTGAATTTAAATATTCGAATCATTGTTTATAAAAGATTAAATTTTGGGAATTTATCTTCGTCGGTCGTCTCACTAAAATGAATTAAAAAAAAAAATTAAATAAAGATCAGCCTCAACGCGTAGAAGGAGAAGATTTTTATTTCCTTGCAATGTGGCTTGATCATGGTCTTGTGGTTTAGCGTCGATCCAGTGTGGATTTTCGGGAAGCGCCATCTTGGCCGTTTTAGGTACAGCCATACACCCAGTTAAACTGATAAATGAAAATATAGAATCCACGAGTATTAGTTAGCCGATTGTCATTATCACATATTTGAATATGAGGCTAAATTCTCTTATAAGATATTATATATCCTGTGATTTGAACCTTTGTGAAATTATCTGATGAATGTCGATTTCTTTGATTTTATTATAATTGATTATTGAATCAGATGATTATTAAAGATACTATTTCCTTAGATTTTTTAACTCAAATAAAAGAATTAATTTCATCTTGTGAAATTTTATTCAAATGACAATTTATGATAACAGGTTAACTAATTTAGATAGTTGCCAAAGTAGCTAAATTAGTGAGCCTTCATGTTATAGAATTGCATAAAAGGAATAAGGGAGACTTATAAGTTCATAATAATTCTCTTTATAATTAGGAGAATGAGACTAACCTAAAGGAGGTGTTGCACTTTAATTAGTAATTAATAGTTTTATTTTGTATTTGCTTAGAAAGGTAAAATGGATACCCCAGGTAACAAATAAATGACCTGAAAATAGTAAGGTGTTTTAAAGCTCCTCCAGAAGCTAAAACCTTGGATATGTTAAAATTCACCCCTGAAGGAGAATTTTAATGATATCAATAATTCATTGCTATTTATTTTATACTTGAAGCCTTATTGTGAGCATTGTTATATTTTGTATAGTTCCACTTCATTCTGTTTCTCTTGCATCTGAAATAGTTGTTTTGATGGGTCGAAGCTTTTAAGATGGTATGAAGGTTCAATTCTCAGCACAGGCGTATTGGATCTTGACACGGCTTTAATAACGGGCAAGCCTCCACGAAGCTCACGGATAGCGGAGGTACTCAGGAGCAAGTGGAACAATCAAAAGCTTGACGAGATCAAGCTGATTTCGATCGATGTTTTATGAGAATGACTATTACGTAATATCAAGGGCCTCTCTCCCTCAATGAGTTTGCCTCGGAATTTACGAGGAAATGTCTGGTGAGGCCTTCAAACACGCCCGATAAATTATACTGAGGGCACATTGATGCATTTGAATTGTAATAATGAAATATGATGGTGGAAAGGTGTCAATGACATGTATTTTAGAAACATGGTGAAAGGGTACATGAGAAGCTTAAGGCACTAGGCATGGGTATGGATGAGTCCTTCTTGAGTGGGTTTGATAATAACTCCGCTTCCATCATAGTTTGCTCCATTCAAAATCCACTATAATGCTGCAGGATGAACAGACTTGAATGAGCTCATCGATAAAGTATCTGAGAGGAAGTGAGATTAAGGCAGAGAAGGGCATCATCTTAATAACTGTAGCGCGTAACTCATGGAGTCATGAAGAGAATTCAAAAGGAAGAACTTTCCACCTAAGAAAGTGGACACAGGGATGGTAGCGAGTCATGATGGAAAATTCACGGTAAGTTTGCTACTTTTGGCAGAAAGGGCATGTGAAGAAAATTGTATCAAGCGGCTTGGTTCGAAAATAAGTATAAATCTTTCTTTTTGTATGTTATGAATCAATCTTCTTTGAAGATCTTCAAATACTTAGTGGATTGATTAAGAGCCACAACTCATGTGACTAATTTAATGCAAGGACTCACTTACAGCCGAGAAACGAAAGGAAAGTGAAAAGTTCCTACATATGGGAAAGCGATCTTGAGTTGGAGTGGTAGTGATGTTCCTATAAACACTATTAGAGCGGATTAACCGGATGGATCTTTAAACACTTTTTTTGTACATTCTATTTCTAGGAATTTAGTTTCCTTGTCCAAATTAGAATCTTTCTTGGATATTCCTTTTATTAGGTTAAGACAATTAAGTTTGATGTTAAATTCTATTCACAGTTGGTTACGGTATTTTTATGTGATGGTTTATATAAAATTTCCTTGAATAATGAATTTGCACAAACTTTAATAACCATTTGCATTCAAATGTTGGTTCAAACGTGGCTTAATTAATGAAAATTCTTCAATCTTGGGGCACGAGAAAATTGGGAGCACATCTACAGGGAAAGAATAAGAAGTTAGTGAAGGAAGGAATTTTACAAAATCTTGACTGCTTGATTTTCATGTATGCGTAAATTGCATAAAGGAAGCAAACTAAACATACAAAGAAATGTGCCACAAGAAGTAATGAGCTCCTTGAGATAATTCCATACATGAATGTTGTGGACCACTCTCTGTTCCTTCGTTTACGGGAGAGAAATATTTTATCACCTTTATAGATGATCACATCTACGTTATGGTAATGTTTATCTAATGCATGAAAGTCTCGAGCCATTGAGGCATCTTGAGATGTTCATAACGAGTCGAGAGACAATTAGATAAGATTAAAATTGTGAGATCGGATTGAGGCGGTGAATATTATAGCGAGATATGATAAATCGGGACAAAATCCACAGTCCCCTTTGATCCTTGAAAAGCATAGCATTAGGTGCTCATTTCCTGATAAGGCGCCCTGACGAGAATGGTGTTCTTGAAGTATGTCGCACATTAATGGAAATGGTTAGGGCATGATGAGTTACTCTTAAATACCTATTTCATTGTGGGGTGAAACTGCCAAAAACCGCGATGTATATCTTGAGCGAGTTCCTAGTAAGGTAGTTCAAACTCTTTCAGTTATGGATCAGTAGGAAACCTAGCTTGAGACATATACATATATGGGGTTGTCCAGCGGAGGCAAGAATCTATAACCCACATGAGAAAAAGCTTGATTCAAGAACGATATCTGGATATTTCATTGGCTATCTGGATAAATCGAAAGGGTACAGATTTTATTATCCTAACCACAGTGTGAGATGAAGTTGAAAATGGTAATGCCAAATTCTTGAGAATGGTGAAATTGAGTGGGAGTAATGAACGAAGGTAGATGTTGAAGAAATAAAGTGGATATCCCACCACTCTTTTTACCTCGAAAATTGTGTCCCTCGACCTGTTCAACAAGTTGGGAAAATGAGCAACATATCTGAGGTTGGTTCATTACCACGGAAAATATTGCCATTGAAAATCTTTGTAGAGCCACCCTGGCCAGAGCGCACGGGGAGATCTGAGAATAGAAAGGAGACTGCCATTCACAGGATGATTATGTGGTGTATTTACGGGCTCCCGGTTTTGATATTGGGATAAGAAGGATCGGTTTCGTTTTCCTGAAGCCATGGAAAGTGATGATTAGTAAATGGATGGAAGCTATGAATGAAGAGTTGAAATCTAGCGTGCGATTGTCTGAGATCTCATCAATTGTATGGTGTAACCGTCAGGCAAATGGGTCTTTAAAATAGCCTTGGCCTTAAAGTGATATCGAGCGATTTAAGGCCAGACTTGTGGCGGTTTCACTCGGAAAATGTGGTACAGATACATTCTCCCCGAGTTTCCAATAAAGATTAAGCTTAGAATCATCATGGCACTTAGCTCATTTTGATTTAGAGTTACATCAAATGGATGTGGCTTGCATTCTTAAATGGGAATTTGGATGAAGAGAAGATATCTACATGGAACAACTTGAAGGTTCACAAAAGAAAAAATGAACACCTAGTTTGCAAATTAAAGAAATCCATTTACGAGTCTTAAACAAGCTTCAGAGACTGATGGTATATTAAAGTTTAATAATACCATTACATCTTTCGATTTAAAGAACATTGGTGATCGAGTGTATATATCTGAAAGTTGGTAGAACTGGATTTATATTTACGTCTTGTATGTGGATAATATTTTTGCTAGCCGGTGATCTTGGTTTATTAGGTGAAACGAGGAATATCTCTCTAAAACTTTCATATGGATTTGATATGGGTGAAGCGAGCTATGTTATTGGCATCGAGATCTTGCAGGGATCGATATCGAGGAGTGCTAGGTTTATCTCAGAAAGGATATATTGATCGGGTTTTTAGAAGTTTAATATATGCAGTCATGTTCATCGGGTATTGCACCTATATTGAAGGTGACAAATTAAGTAAAAATGCGGTGCCCGAATAACATGGAAGGGAGCAAATGAAGAAAATTCATATGCCATCGGTACATTAGGGAATTTGATGTACGGCTGAACATGTATAAAGGCTGGGATGTCATTTGTTGTAGGTATGTTAGGAAGATACAAAGTGATCGAGTTCGAACAACTGTTTGCAAAGAAAGTGATGAGGTACCACAATGGACAAAGTTATATGCTCGCGTATAAAGATCTGAACAATTAGGGTTGTTAGTTCTTTCAGTTACGATTATAATTGGTTGTCTCGATAGCTTAAGTCAACTTAGGATTTGTCTTTATGCTGGCAAATGGAACAATCTCGTGGAAGAAGTGAAAAACAATCCAATTGCTGCCGTACGATGGGGCAAGGTTTGTTGCTTGTTTTGAAGCTTCAGAGTCATGCTTTATGGTTGCAGAATTTTGTCTCAGGGCTTGGTGTTGTCGACTACATTGCTAAATACATGAGAATATATTGTGATACTTATTTACTTATTTATTTTCTTCTCTAAAGGCCTTAAATTTTCTAGTGGATCGAAACACATGGATTTAAAGTATTTAGTTGTTAAAGAAAGAGTCCGAAACAACAAGTGTGAATTAATGATGTTATTTTACTTAATAGTTTGCTAATCCATTAACTAAAGGATTACCTCGAAGGCATATTTAGAACATGTTATGAGGATGGGCCTTTTAGGTAATCAGCTAATGAATGGCTGATTATGTAATTGACAATTTGCGCATTAAAATTGTTTACGTTTATTCTTGTTTTCAATTATGGGTGCATTTTTATTGTTTAAATAAACAGAATTATCCACGACAAGACAAATTACAGGGGCCTTCTTGGCATTATGAATTTAGTTTAGTAAGGGTTATTGATGTGTAGTGCATGGAAGGAAGCTTATGACATTATAGTCATGTGACCGCCATGACTACCGCATTGTAATCCCAAAGCTGATTCGATATTATGGTATATGATTTTGGACGTATTGGCTGAGTTTATTGAAATCGTGATCACGTATAGTTTTCATAATCGGTTTAGTGGGCCAGTGGGAGAATGTTATTTCCACATTTAAAATTAAGTGGGTGGCCCACTAACCTAGTAGCCAATTAAAAGAATACTCAATATCTTTAAAGCTTGTTATAAAGATATTTACCCTTGATAGATGGAGTAAATTATAATAAATAAAATTTATTATAAAACTGATTTATTTATAATAAATATAATTTATTATAGACGTTATTTATAATAAATATAATTTATTATAAGAATGGTTATTTATAATAATATAATTTATTATAAAACTGATTATTTATAATAAAATATAATTTATTATATGAGCAGGTTAATCGGAGTGCAACGTTTATAACGGTTTTTTGAGCGTGTGTAGCACTTTCTTCTCACTGTCGATAAGTTATATATAGAAACCCTTTATCGCGGTTCGACACTTTCTTCCATCGATTACAGAAAACAATGCAGCCAGTTTGATAAGGAGAAGAAGAGATCAGTTTAAGATGTCTATGCTTGAAGGGAAATCTCTGCGTATGATTCATGATGTTCTTGAAGCGGTATCTGGTATATGATTATTTTTATTTTATTATTATTGCTCCAGATGAGTTTGAATTCGATGATCTAAAATATTGTGTGTTAATTTCATTATTAAAGGAGGCTTACACGTGAGTGCGTCGTTTATTTGTGTTTTATTTATTTGAACTGATGAATATATCTGATCTGTGAAATAATAAATCAAATCAATTATCGTTGGTATTAATAGAGCGAGTCAAGATATGTTATGATCGCGATAATAATATCGAATATATAGTTTGTATTAAATGTATAATTTGATCGTTTCGTTATAATATTAACCTTGATGTTGTTTCATTATTTATGATTTTTAGCGCTTTTGATTTTATGTTTTTATCGATGTATTATTAATTTGAATCAATAAAATTACTTTTCACTTAAAAAAAAATATATTTTATAATTTTGTCTTTCCACAACTTCAAACAAAATACATATTTTGTTATAAATGAACATTTAGAAGTGACGAACAACCACATGCATTTATCAAGGGAATGTATATGGTTTTAAAAAAAAAAAAGAAGAACCTTTCATTTACTCGTCTTTAAGATGAGTAATGAGAAACCATTCTGTAAGCCTATAAAATGCATCCTCTCCTCACATAAGATCCATCCAGATAATCACTTCTCATTCGGCCATCTCTCTTCCTCTTACTTTCTTCTATTCTCTTATTTTATCAATAAGATGCAAAGAGACTTATATAAATTTCTGTTGGGTATCCTTTTGTTTTACAATTATACAATTATTCACAACATATTTCATTTAATTACCCAATAATTTTATTTTGAGATCACGAGCTCTAATGTTTTATTCCATTTTAAAAGCATTTCCAATGTTCCAAAATGTGATCTATATTGACTAAATATAGTTGTCTCTTTTTGCAATGGGAGTTCATTTTTTTAACATACCATGGAAAATGCAATTTAAAGAAGTGATTGAAAAGGAAGGAATTAAGCTAGCAAGTGTGAATTATAAATTAGCTTAAAGAGGGAAAATTGTTGTGGTTCCAAGTCAGAAATCACATGGTCGGCGTACAGGTTGAATGGAGGTAATAAATAACATGTCAAGAGCATGGGGACCATACTATGCTCATTCCAATTCCTGGGCATATGGTTAATCTCGTGTTTGCATTGAATGCATATGTCCTAAAACTATATCTTCCTATCCTCGGCTTTAAGTTATGATGATGCTTTTTCGATCGAAATTGAACTGAAACATATTGGAATTGTTGGACCAGTATGTTAACCCTGGATGTCCAACTTCCCTGCGAAAATCAGAGGCAAAAAGGATCGATGGGGTTCGTCCGATGCTTAAGTCAGTACTTTCCGATATAAAATAAAATTAACTGCTTAGGGAATAAATTTTTTATGCGTATGTTTCAATAATGGGGTGGCCTGGTATTTATAATGGATGATCATGATAACTTTTATAGTTGGATGATGATATAGATATTTATCCTATTGGGTGAGAGATTTTCTTTCATTATCGTTAACTGATTAATAAGGGATAATTGATAACTTTCGTAGTTGGATAATGATACCATATTTCTCTCATTGGGGTGAGAGATTTTTTTTATTTATCGTTAATCAATTAATAAGGGATAATTGATAACTTTTCTAATTGGATGATGATCACAGTGACTACTCCCGATTGGTGAGATTTTATTTAAGCATAGTTATAACCGATTAATAAGGGGTAATTGATAATTTTCCTCGTTGGATGATGATACCATATTTCTCCTATTGGGTGAGGGATTTCTTTTATTATCGTTAACTAATTAATAAGGGATAATTGATGAACAATTATTCATGTCCACTTCACGATTGGTGGAGATTTAATTAGGGGTTGGGCTTTCATTTTGTCTGGGTTCTTTGGATGTTGCGTGTCACGCCGGAGTTCAGCTGACCGTTGACGGATCGAACCCGATTCGGGACGAGGCCAGAAATATCTTTGGGATTTCTTTCTTTGATTTTGTTTAAACCAAACTTGTACACAATGGTATAGCCCACATCTTATAACATAATCAAAATATCGTATCACATTTCACAAGAGTCCATTTACAATTACAAAATTGTACTTTTAATCACCTTAGATTCCGTAGAACCCAGGTGTGGTCCGACAGGTTTAAGGCAGCGAGGACTACCTCTGGATTTCTTTCTCTTTAATTAGACATTGGTATATCACAGTCTTATAATATATCAACATCATATACAAAAGTCCAAAATAAAACTATCCTTTGTAGTGGTGTTTGATTAATCACACATATACGATCTTAAGTCCCGTGTCGTATTTAAAAGCTATCGTTTCTGATTCTCTTGATCGGAGTCGCGGAACTACGTTGATGAACCTACTCGTGTGTGGCCTGAAGAATGCGAGTTCTCGGACGTCTTGTACGTACTACATGGATTAAAAACTCATGCTAAGCTTTACGCTTAGTGGGAAACATATATAATAATATGCATGTGCGGTTATAAACATATAACAATAATGGATGCTCCGGAAATTACATACATTCATCTCATGGATTTATACAATTACTTATGCTTATTCTTATATAAAAGTACGTGGGTACTGCAGGAGTTCATTGTAAGGAAGTACCCGTGTGTCTTCTTTGGACTTATCTTGTATTACGGGACTTATATTTATTGAGTTAGTAGGATTCTGAGCTTACTCATGTTGAAACCCAGTAGGTATTCTGGTCGAGCGATACACCTTCATTTCCTCTTATTAATTGGTCGGGTTATTATCATATAATTGTGTGGAATACCGGACCAGTACTAATAAAATGGTGAACCACGACCTGATAAGTATCCAGGAAGATCTGTACGATCGCCAGTCTGAAGTAGCACAAAGTAGGATTGCGGTGCGAGCAGGGTGTCGTGGCACTAATCGGGACATGAGTGCGGAGCACTAATCGAAGTCATAGAAGTACTAATCGGGAGTGCGGGCACTAACGAGAATCTTAGGAAGTACTAATCGGAAAGAGTCACTATCTGGATTCATCTTTGAGTCTTAGGTATTTTTAATTATATAGGTTCGAGTAACTTACTATGCCTAATGGGACATTCTTAATACCTTATGTTTTCATGACCCGGTCGTATTTTATACTGCTGGTAAGGTATGATGCGTATGTAATCCATAGCGCTATTCATTGTATTCTTGTCTTATGAATACACTTTGCAGGAGTGGAATCAATCCCATTCGGATAAATCAATGAAGTTATGGCATTTCTATGCCAACTAATTCAGTTTATCAGTTTACCCGAGGAACAGTTTGAGATACTCACTTCAGTCTTAACTTCATATGACACACTATCTCTTTGTACTATTTTAGCTAAGGTGCTAAAGGTTCTATTCATTTGATCCACCAATTTAGAGCAGAAACTCCAGGATACGTCAGAAAGCAAACTCGGGTTACTCTATGATCAATGATGCAGAAAATGGGCTGCACATAGCCCACTTTGAGTGAATTGCAGGCTATCTAGAGTCCAGAATTTGGAAGTACCTATTACATTATGTTTGGTTCTTCATGAAGTCTATTTAAATTGTACTTGAATCCCTCAAATCGGATAAGAAATGAGCAAATTGCTGCGGCAATCTGGCCCAGTGAAATGGAAGCGGAAGCGAGGTGTCTGTCTGCTTTCCCAATATCTGGGGTACACTTTTGGCGAAAAATGACGAGAACCAGTGTACCGTCTGGGGCTCAAGGTGTACCGGTACACTTCACCCGAGATTGCCCAGAATGTGTATTTCTCCTTTTTCCATGCAGCTTTGTGTATATACGCCACAATGCATCCTTTAGCAAAAATAACTAACTGAATCCTTTAATAACTCCTGAAACACTTTAATTTAAAAGAACCTAGGTTCATGCAGTTACCAATTCTACCAGACTGCCCAGAGGTGCTGAGATTATCTCTCTTATCATTAAAGAGCCTCAATAAACTTCCCACTTAAATCTAGAGTTAGATTGTTACTAACAAAACCTATAGAAAAAATAGACAAATTAATGCTTGAATGAGGCACAGCAATCCATAATCCATACACAAATTCATACCAAAGTCAAGCATCCATACTTAAATTCAGTTTCCATACCTTTGTTTGCTCCTCCTCCTTCCTCTTCTTCTCCTTCCCTTTCCTCTCCTTCCCGTAGACCTCTTGTTTGGAGACCAAAATTAATGCATTTTTGGTCTCCCACATCTATTTATAATAAAAGTTTTGATTATTTGCTTTTAATCCCTCAGCTTCCATTAATTACATTACAAATTATTATTTATGCTTTAATATTCACAGTTTACTTCTCTTTGAGTCAAATTTCGGGTTTATAAATCTACATATTTTTTGCTTGATTGCTGAAAATTTCAATTTATCTGGAGCATAATGCCTAACATGTTGAAAACTAGGGGTATATTCGGGGTGTTACAACTTTACATTTACAAATCGAGAGCTTGGAATCTACATGTAGTGAACCCTTACAAATGTGTTGACGATTGTATCACGGATGTTTGCGACGTCTTCTCATGTACCTACAACTGATTAAGAAACCGGTGCTAGCTTTGCGCAGTGGGAAACATTTCTTATCTGAAACATAAATACAGATAACGATCAACATGTATCATAATATTAGGGCATTCATAATGAACTTATCTGATTACTTGGAAACTATCTGGGACTTATGTATTCGGACTTTTACTTATCACATTATGATCTTATGCCTCGGGACTTATATAGCGGACTTATCCTTATTTTGGATCTTATCGTGTATTCTGAGCTATACATGTATTTCGGATCTTATACATGTGTCCTGAGGCTTATCTTTGTCTTGCGGGCTTATATTAGTATTCACGAACTTATCTTTGGTCTTACTGGACTATGCGGTGTTACACAATTGATTCTTGTATTTCAGATCTTATTCTTGTACAAAGGTACCCGTAAACCATGATAAGTTCAAGACAGTCAGGTATACAGGATACATATCAGAAGTATGGACATTAATTATAGCCGGTCTGAGATCATATGGATACATATACTTGTTTTACGATCGAAAGTACTCTTAGGTACTCTTGGACTTATACTTGTTTTACCAATATGGGAATTACGTAAGAGCCTTCTTGAACTTATACTTATTGGATATCAGTAGAATTCTGAGAGTTTCTTCTTGTGCTGCTTATGCTTATTGGATATCAAAGTAAGAGTTCTGAGTTTCTTATACTGAGGAACTTATACTTATAAGCTGGGCGTATGTTCATTGGGGTTCATAGTGGAGTTGGGTTGTGTTTATCAGGTTGCTGCCTCGCAGAGACATGTTCATTCGAACTCAGTAGGAGATTCTGAGCTTATTCTCATTAAATTACTTATACTTATAACGGACTTATGTTCATTCGGGATCATTAGGAATTCTGGTGATTAGTATACAAAAGTACCCATAGGTACTACCGCAGTTCATTATGCGGAAGTACGTAGATGCATTTGAACATCTTATTTTAACGATGCAGGAGTACGTGAGTCTTCTGAGGTTTGTCAGACACGGGAGTACTTACAAGATTTCCTAGAACTTTATGAAAATCTGAGGAGTGCAGTGGGTACTCTGAGGGCTTAATCAGATCTGAGGAGTACGTAGGTACCTCAGACTTCATGGAAGACGGGGACTTAATCGGAGGCGGAACTTATTCGAATCTGAGGAGTACCCATAGGTACTACTATAGCAATCGAGAGACAGTGCAGTAGATGCTACATAACTTATTCGGATGCGGGGAGTACGTAGATGCTACATAACTGTCCAGACATAACTTGTTCAAATACAGGTACGTAGGTACTACGAGAACTAAATCAGTGAGGGACTTAATCGGTAGACTTAATCGGAAGACGGAACTTATTCGAATCTGAAGTACCCGCCGTGCTTTCTGAACTTCATCGAGAGACGAGATGCCGTGGATCTTCTGAAACATTCGAGATCTTGGGTGCAGGTAGATCTTCTGGGAACTTAATCGAGGAGATAGGACTTGTCAGAGGCAGACTATTCGAATCTGAGGTACAGTGGTACTGAGGCTAAATCCCGAGACGGGAGTACTCGTAGATACTACGAGAACTTTGTCGGATGCGGGTACCACTTAGGTACTCACCAACTTTATTCGGATACGGGAGTACCGGTAGGACTACGGAACTTAATCGAGACGAGGACTTAATCGGAGACGGAACTTATTGAATCTGAGGTACCCCGCGTTCCATGCTTATTCGGATCTGAGGTGTACCGTAGATACTACGAGAACTTATTCAAAATAAAGTGCAGTAGGTCACTACGAGAACTATTCGGATGCGGGAGTACGTGAGTGCTCACGTAGCTGTCAGAGCGACTTGTCGGGAGACATAACTGACCGGATACGGGAGTACCCATGGGCATCTGAACTAAATTAAACGAATGCGGTGATACCACCTAACAAACCAGTCTCGGGAGTACGTGAATCTTCTGAGACTTAATCAGTGAGGACTTAATTAGAGACATAACTTAATCAGAGACATAACTTATTGGTCTGAGGAGTACGTAGGTACTGCATAACTAAATCGAGGACATAGTGCATTAGATCTTGCATAACTTGTTGGATGCGGGATTGCCGTAGGTGCTAAAGACAATCCCGAGAGACGGGACTGTCAAGGATGGGAACTTGATCGGATACGGGGGTATATAGGTACTTCACAGTTCTTATAAAGAAAGTGCAGTAGGTACTAAACGATGAAATTTTGTTAAGTCTGCCTCTTATATCCTTCATTGAGGTCTTGTCATCTCTAACACTAATCTGACTGCGAGCCCAGTGTCTGGGATGGTCATGATATGATGATAAATTACCCAAATATACTATGCGATCATGAGAAAGTCTGGTAGCACAAAACAGATTATGGGAATCTTGAGCGGGGTGCCACGGCACTGTCGGAGACGGAGTGTCATTGGCACTAACGGAAATCTCTTAGAATTACTATTCAAGTCTGGACCTTAATCAGAATCACAAGTACTAGTAGAATCGACAACTAATGGAGCTATGATACTGTCGAGTGCCAGAACTAACGTGAGGAGTATCAGTACTGGTCGAAGTCTTGAGACCTTGTCGGAGATGCAAGTGCTGTCGGGTGAGTGCTCAGTCATTTAATACTTGGTCTTGTTTCCTGACTATATGAGTTCGATGGCTTTATCATAATAGGCGTTCTTGCGTGCGTGTATTCATGACATATTGTATTTCATGTTCTTAGTCACGTTTCGGGTTAGTTTCTCATTGTTTCGTGACCATTGTTTATTGAGCAGCTAGCTATCACACTTTGCATTTCCTATATTTTTCGTATTAACTATTATATGGCATTTATATCTTTATGCAATTATATTTGTGTAATACATCATTCATTTATATAATCCTCTATGATTCCTGTTTAAGTGAAAGTTGATCATTCGATGGATCATCAAAACTCAGTTATGTTTCACGCCCGACTAGTCGGTTTGGATTTTCTTAGAATAGTTTTGAAATATTTATTTTCCAGGCATGTCTCGATATTTGACACTGGATCTTTGTATTACTCATTTAAAGCTAAGGTAGTAGGTTCCTATTCAATTGGAATCACCAAATTCGAATCTGGGACTCAAAGTCAGTCAAGCATTTCCGGATATGTGTTCAGCGGATCAGATTGGCACTGCACATAGCCCCACTTTATGAGTGAATTTTTGGGCCACTTAGGAGTCAAAGATTTTGGCTTGATTCTCATTTCTATCATTTGGTTCTCCTTGAAGTCTATTCTAATTAGCCATGAATCACTCGGAATCGGATAATAAATGAGCAAGTTATATAAAGCTCATTGCAGTGTTGAAATAGGAAAGCTAGAGCAGAGATTAATACTGGGGTATAGGTCTCGCATGTCGCGGTACACATTAGTAAAATGACCAGAACCCAAGTGTACGAGTGTGAGTTAAGAGGTGTGCAAAGGTACTTCTGAAAATCATGTGTATTTTCTTACACTCATGCCTTTTCATCCATAGATCACTCTAATGCATCCTTAGTAAAAACTAACATTGGAATCCCTCGACAACTCCTATGCTTTTAATTTGCAAGAGAATCACAGGATTAAATGCAAAGTCACCCAGGTCTGATATTTGCTGAATTGAGATTATATATCATTATCAATTAGGGCTTTTCAACAAACTTTCACTTAAATCTAGAGTTGATGTTTGCCTAGTAAAACCCTAGAGATGGAATCAAATTAATGTTCAATGAAACCACAGCAGTCATACTCAGTAATTCTTGTACAAGATGTGCTAAATCCATAATTTCCACTTTGTTAGTTTGGCTTTGCTTGAAACCTCTTCTTCCTCTTATTTCTTCTTCTCTTTATATTAACTCTCCTTCCTTCTCTTCTCTCGTTTTCTAACTGGGACAGAAAGTAGATATTTTGATCCGCCTTAAACGTGTTTAGGCGAGACCAAAACAGTTTTTAGTTTTTAAGTTTTCTTTAATTGCGCTAAGTCAGCTGACTTCTTCATTTCTTAGTAACTTATGCCATATTCTAATTTAACCCCTAATCTTTCCTCTTTTATAACTTTCATATCCTTTTTTCCAAATTACAAGTTTGCCCTTGTATCTTGTAAACTTTCCGAGTTTCTCAATTTCTGTTGCATTTAATCGTGAAGCATTCGAATAACCTAGAATACCTAAACAATTAAGAAACCTGCAGGGTATATTTAGGGGTGTTCACATGCGTCACTTGCTTCTCGGGACGAGGTGAGCGAGTTGACTGGTAGCCGTGTTTGGACATATGTGGTGGAGTGAATACTTTATGTCTTTATCGAACTTTGCTTCTTTATCATCTCGAGCTGGCACTGGTCGATGGTGAGCCCACGCACGTGTGGTTTAGACCCGCCCCGAGTTATTTCTTTTTATGCGTTGTTGGTAAAAAAAGTTAAGAAGACGTGTGGTTTTAGACCCCTTCAAGTTCTATTTCTTTTTATACGTTGTTGGTAAAAAAAGTTAAGAAGACGTGAAGTATATCTTCTTTGTTTGGTTCTTGGCAGATATTATGAACGGGTTTGTACATATATGGAAGGTGTTTTTAAATCATATTAACATGCCTCTGTCGTGGCATGAATTGGGAGGAACAATAGAAATGAGCATAAAAACTCTGCTCAGCAACGCGTTTGCAAATTTCATGAAACTCAGAGCTTGGGACGATGAGTTCAAAACTAAGGAATCTAAAAACCGTTTCGAAACTACGTATTTGATGTGCTTGCCAAGCATTTTACCATGTCAGTTTGAATAAATTGGACAAGTTAAGAATCATTTGTCATCTCACTTACATGTTTGATGGTAATCTGTGGTACGTATTTTGTGAAACCAGGCACAAATATGTGGTTAAGTTAAAAGATAATGCAGATTATTTCACTTACATGTGGTGAAGTAGCTGTAAAATTTCACCGACACAATAAGGAGAAATCTTTGGCCTTGTATTTTATTTATTTAGGCATTCACCACTTGCAGCCAATAAAGACAAACAGCACCAGTGTCAAACTCTGCATTGGGAAACCCTTTTTGCCAAAGTGGAAACAGTTAGAATTATTGAAGTTGATAACACCTACTAAAGTTTTCATTTGGGTTATTGAAAATATTGGCGAGTGCTTTACCTTCGGATGAATTGAAGATGCCCCCACCCCCACACACCCACCAAAAAAGAAAAAGAAAAAAAGTTTTATCATATAACATATACCACACCATGAAACTTCAATTATTATTACATTTTTTAAACTTTTTGTGATTATATTTCAATCCATGTAGCAAACCACACTTTGCCGTGGCTTTATTTTGGGAGTCAAAAGTAATTCATTTTTTTTTTCTTTTTAAAAGTATACATATAGACTTATTTTCAAAAAGATTATTAAACTAATTCTTTTACTTTTTAAAACTTTATTCACTAACTGCGGTTTTGAAAATTAACTTTACAACTAATAAATATGGTTTTGACAAATAAAAAGAAGTTTTGTAAATATTTTAAAAAGAAGTCTGAATGAATTATTTTGACATTAACTCTATTTTGGAATAAGCACAAAGAAACAGAATTATATATATATATATATAAAATATATCGCTGATTATTGCTTCTTGGTGGCTCAGCCTAGACAGATGCAGAGCTTCTTCTGACTCCCATGGCACAAGTTGCACTCATATACTTCATATGCTGCCTTCTGCATTCCGATATGCACTTCAGGCTTGCAGGATCGAGCTCGATCCCGAACGCCGACTCAACCGGCGCCGGAAACACCATCACCATCACCTGCCTTGCCACACCTAACCTCCACATACACCATCAGCGCCAGCTGTTGTAACCATTTCTCTCCGTCTGTCTTTCTTCTGCATGTATAAGTGTAATGGAGGAAGCCCTGAGACTGAGGAGATTTATAGACTGGACAGGAGTATAAAATAACAGGGCATTAGTGTTGGAGGCATGTGATGAAGTTATAAAACCAATAGAAAACTCAGCAATATTGGGAGTGGTGATAATGTGATATGCCTAGAATATGGTATTAGATTGGGCAATCCAAGGTTGGTGAAGGTGGATCAATGGGAGTTTAACGTTTTGTTCAGACTGTGGGGTTTTTTTTTACAGGTGTGGGTGGTGGGTTGGATGTGAATATGTGCCGACGGCTCATGGTGGCACTCTGTATATAATTAACCTTATTGCTTTACAAAAGTCCAGGAATGAGAATATGCTCCATCATTGAGCAATGAATGGAGGGACAATATCTGTGTGGGGTTTTGTTTTTTTTGTTTTAATTAAAATAAAGAATACTAATAGATTTGGATTAGCATTTTTAATTGTAGTTGCCCCAGTGAAGGATATTTTTAAATGGGTGCGATGGGTTATTAGGATGTCTCTTGTGAATCAAGAATATAGTTCTATTAAACATGTAGGTGGGATAATTGTAATATTTCTTAGCTTAATTAATGGTCTCGAGTTCGAGTAATGAGAATACGGATGTATTTATATGGTAGTTTTATCATCTTTTGAGCCCTCTTGCCTGCGAGGATTAGTGGGACATGAGTAAGGATTTGCTTAGGGAAAAAACAAATATATTGCAAATAGATTAAGTAGAAGAAAAAAGATAGTTTAATGAATTTAATTTTTCTTTGGTTAAAAAAAATGAAACTATTTAATGGGCTCACCTACAAATATTAGCCAAGAACAATTTCATGGGCCCAAAATATCTTCAGGACCAGTCATGAGCCGGGCGAGCCGAGCTGGAGGGCCGAGTGGGGCGCAGGCTACACTTTCTGCGTTCTTTATAGTCAAACTTCAAAACAAATGAAGAAAACTGGGGGAAATTCCCAATATCTTGTGGGAAAAGAAAGAAAGAAAATCTTTGAGAGAGAACACTAGGGTTAATTACATATCTCTTTGAATGAAGAAGAACAGCAACAAGCAGCACCTGCTGCGAGTCCCGAAGCTGTCAATCCTGTCCCTGCTAACCTCTTTAACTCTTCGATCCTCTACCAGTTTGGCATCTCATTGACGACTTCGTCGACGTCTCTGAAAATTTCTCAACACCTTCTCCTCCCACCTGCGGAGACTCGGATGATCTTCCATTCATCGTCCTTCGAACGGCCTAGTTCCGGTCCTATCTCCGGCGAAAGCTCCGATCCGGTCGGCGACTTTCTTCGGGGGCTTGGGTTGTGTTTGCGGAGAGAATGGTTAGATTCTTGCATTCGCGGTCTCGAAAGCTCCGTTCATGGCTTTGCGAGTTTTGATGTTACTGGAAGAAGCGAAGCTCTGTTTGACAGTTTTGTGTTCTGACACGATTACTCCGGTGTAGTGTTCTTCCCCAATGTGATTCGATGCATCTTGTTGATCTCTCGGGCCATTTGCTGTGCGGAGCATATTTTGGTTCACGCATTCGTGTTCGCTTTGATTTCATTGTTGACTTCCTTGCATTTCTGTTCAAAGTTGGGAAATCCTTTTGCCTAAAAATTATTCGAATTGAGGTTCATCCTTGCTGCATTTTTCTGTTGACTCGTGGAAGGTCATCTATGAAAGAAGAGAAAATTAACAGAAAAAATTCATTCAAGTTCTAAAGCATTTTTTCTAGCGGCAGACACTTAACATTCAATATCTAAAGCCTAATTCTACCCGGCAGATAATTCTTTTATAGTGAAAGAACCCTTTATATCTAATAAACTTATTTCTAATTCTAAGCTACATCTTATTTTTGGTCGCCTTATGTAGCTCGTAATCACAGTACTGGTGGTAGAGGTGAACTTGTTTGATTGCTCCCGCTGATTTTGTTTATTATTATTGTCAGTGTCATTTTT
Source organism: Tetrastigma voinierianum (assembly GCA_016808115.1). Lineage (NCBI taxonomy): Eukaryota > Viridiplantae > Streptophyta > Magnoliopsida > Vitales > Vitaceae > Tetrastigma > Tetrastigma voinierianum. The sequence goes on from JAEQBH010009219.1 coordinate 117,089, forward strand.
TCAGCTTAAATTGTTCTTTATCGAAATAGAACAAATTTTTTTTAAGATTGGTGCGGGAGAAAGAATACAAGTAAATATCTTATATTGGTGCTGAAATGTTTAGACTTTAGAGTTTGTCATGCAGGTTGTCTATTTCAATTTGAGCTAGTTATCCTGTACGATACTCGGAATTGGTGATGGGGTGATTTCTGAGGTTTTTCTCACATTGAATAGCTGCTTTTCCAGGTAGATGAGACCCAGCAATATCAGTGCTCCTCTTCGAGGCCCAGGTATCAGAATGCAGCTTCTGGCGAGTATTAAGGTGCCTCAAATTGTCCATGACTGATGGTGTTCAGCGTGTGTTTGGCATGGAGTACAGGCCCATCAAAGATCTTGAAGTTTTGGCTCCTGCTGGATTGAAGGTTTCTTTTACTTGTAACTGTCAATCATTTCTATTTTAATGAGTTTTCTCTTGAATCTGACAGTAATGGTTAAGTTCCCATCTGTATGTGTATTGAATTGCCTCCTAATAAAACATCTGTAAGATTACGCGCAGGTTGGATTAAGACCAGACTTGTAGTGAATCATGACAGAGATCTCCCTCTGACTCCCTACTCCCTCTCCATACTCGCCTTCTCTAAAGGTTGGATTGATGAAAGAATAATGGAAAAATGATTTTTGTATGTTTTAGCCCTCTCAAAAAGGGAAGATTGATTTAAAATTTTTAGTGCTGCAAAATGTCATCCACCCTTACAAAAGTATGGACATGCATGATGGTATTTGATTCGGATTTATAGGGAAACCTCAGAAGAAAAAGAACTGCCATGTGGATGCCACATGTGATGCTCAAAATGGCGTGTCCATGTCTATACTGCAAACATCCTGGCATTTATAATACATAATAAGAAGCCTCAAAATGGAAGTAGCCTTGATGTATGTGCATTGACTTGAATTGAGTTGACCTGTGGTGATGGTTAGTCCATTTAGTTGTTGCCCAATTTATTATCCATTGCTTGAATTTTTTTTTAATATGTACTGGAAAGAAAGATATTGTTTATCCTACTTGCAAAGTAGAAGTTATTGATTTCCTGACTTTGAGAAATCATCCTTTTTTCTTGTAGATTGCCATCTGTAATGTCAATATACGGCATGGTCCTTTTCATGTTGGTGCCTGAAGTTTTTGAGATTCTAGGAGGATCCGTTGAGGAGTTGGAAGCAGCACGACAAAGGTTGGTTCATGAAGTAAACAAACCACCAAGAGGTGAAAAAGGTATTTTTTTAAAATTTCAAATATGTAACCATTTTATTGGAAATTCACTATGAAATTCTCTTCATGTTGTATCATCTCATCTCATATAAAAGTAGCCTGTTATTTTATAATGAATGTGTAGGAGTATACCTAAATTTTTATTATGTTGCACCTTTTCAGAACAAAGAATGGAGTTGTTCCTCTTATTGCCAGCTAGAGCCTCCTCTTGCCTGCATAGTCATCAAGTGCTGTTGGTGTTTGGGCAGACAAATGGTTCCCACATCACAGAACTTCTCCATTTCAGGCACATGATGTAGTGTGTTGCTTGTTTTGGGGCTTATAAACTTTCCTTTTATGGTCCAGGCTTTATTTATTCAAATCAGTTAAGTTTCTGTAGAATTGAACTGTGCTCTGTGAATGGAAGTGAATGGTAACCTCTAAGAATGGTAATTGTGGTTTCTCTGACTGCCTCCACAGCCTTTTGGTTTGTTGGATGGGAGTCTATATTGCAGTTGCTGCCTAGCTGCCCATTCATTCTTCTTCAGATGCCATGCAAGAGCATGTTGGTATGATTAATTATTAACTGAACATTAAATTACAGGAACAGTTTTGAAGATGATTCTTGAAGTAGCAGTTTAACTACTTACCTAGATGCATCATTTGCCCTCTTGGATTTTAGACTTCTAAGCATTTCTCTTCTGCATCAACTTTTGCTAATTTAGGATACATATTTTTTGGTGTTGTAGAAGATTAAATGGATGTGTGGAACTACAAGAAAAAAAAAAATAGAATTCTGATCCGGTTCACTTGCGAGATGGTAGAAGTTCCAAGCATTAGTCTATGATGAAGGATAATTGTATAGGTTTCTGGTAGCTTTCTGACTTTTTGAAGTTAAAGTTATAATCTGGTTTTTAGGATATAGAAACAATATTTTTGTGGGTAGTTGTTTTATTCAATTTTTTTGTGTTCCAACATACTATTGTCCTGAGTGACAGCCTGTATCTGTAGCTGTCAAACAATGAAAATTAAGACATATGGCCAATTTGTGACTTTATGTTCCTAATAATGACTTCTAAATTTTCTTTTTCCCCTGCTTGTATCCATGTATTGTAGGTACCACTTCTGCTACTACTGGCACTGGTGTCAATGGAAGGTCTACGGAAGAGTTCAATGTTGCTGCTATGAGGGAAAATGCTGTGCCTAATCCATCATCTGACAATGTTATGGCTGTCGAAGAGATCGATATGGTTACTGATTCCATCGCCTCAGCTAAACAAAACTGATACTGGTGAAAGGATGATGGAAAAGAACCTGCAATTCCTGTTTGCAGGGTGCGCTGTGCCTAGCCTGTCCTCTCTAATGTTGTTTCGATTCTGCTGGGTCCCATCCATGGTTACTGTTCCCCAAGTAGGGCAAAATGATGTACCTAACTCATCCTCTAATGCTGTTTTTTGATGTGGAGGAAGTCCTAAGGTTGGTGGGGCTGACCACCCCTCATACTAAGTATGGAGAGAAGTCCCTTTCACTTACTTGGCTAGTTTGTTGGCCAAGTGGGCTGGAAAAGGAAGGAGAAAGCACCTTTCATTCAGGGAAAGATAAAATTACCATGCTACTTTTTTGCTTTCTTGGTTGGATGAGTTAACTTCTTTGTGTCTGTTCTCTTTTGAATTCTTTCCTATAATATTCTGAATGAAATTCATTGACATCTCGAACAGATTATATCTTAATCAGATCAAATCAACACAAACACAACACAACAATGCTCAACCCTAATAATCAAGGGGCTGGCTACATGAATCATATGATATTTTTTCCCTTGTACTTTGTTCACTCCATATTGGTCTTCTTTTATGTAATATTCAATATGCTAATAAAATCCAATGTCTACGAAAGTTTAAAGAATCAAGTATGATTTCATTGTTACTGATAATATATGTTTCAAAGATGTTTTCTTTTGTTTTTTCATGGTTGCTGATTATTTATGTTTTAACGAATTTTCTTTTGTTCTTAGGTATGGGATATATGTTTGGGTTTATACACACACACTATATATCTGTGGGCATGAAAACTGACTTTGGTTAATCAAATAATCACAAGGAAACTTAGAACACCTCATTTCTAATGTATTGACCCTCAACTACAAGAAAACCAAAGAGCCAATCCTTTGATAGGTCAGTTACACCAAGATTGTGACCAATGTTTTATATTCTGCAGCTTTTATATATAAATTTTTAAAGAACCGAGTTGGTTTAGTGATTTTAATATAGTCATTTCCGTTCAAGATAGTACTTTACTTGCTAGGACCACTAATAAGAAAACCCGGAAGTGCTTTCTTTGTGTATTTCTTGATTATCATAATATTGTTACCTTTCTTCAGCTAAATTTTTGTTTATGATAGTTTCTATATTGACTTAATTAACATGTAAAATGTACCTATGTTTAGCAAATTTATAATAACATTAATTTCTGGAAAAAGTATGGAATCAATCTGCATGTTGTCGAGAAAGCCTGGATTATGATGAGCTGTATCTAAGTGGGCCTTGAGTTGGGATTATGATGCTCAACTAGGTTTTAGCTGGGTTTTACTTTGAAATATGGGCATAAATATCATCATCAAGCTCTTCTAGTGCAATTGAGCGTATAAATATAAAAATCTTCTCTAATCGTTGGTGTACAGTTGTTGTCACCATCAATACTTTAGTTAGGTTGAATGTGTTTAAATACAAAAGACTTCTGTGGTCCTAACCAAATATGGAATTTAGCTTTTTGTGGAACTTACCCTTGCAGTGCTATTGTTTACCTTTGAATGTGAATGCTTGTCTGTAGTGCTTTTTGACTGGTGTGAAAGGATTCCAATATAAACGAAGGACTACATTTGAACTTCGGGCCTATGTTGATGATGGTAGCCTCATCTCAGAAATCCTTATCGATCACAATGTAAGTTAAGTTTGATTTTCACCAATTGTTGAATAAAACATTAGAATCTAATTTGTTGCTCAATCGCTCATTGTGTACTTTTTAGGTTGTCCAGCAAGGAATAGGTTATTCTCCTATGGAAGTCACTGCTGCTCTTTCTTCTTCTGACATGAAAGTAGTTAGTGACATGAAGGACACCCTGAAACAGTTTCAATTATTCTTAGCAAGATTTTGAGGTAATCTGCTCTAGTTTTTCTTAGTTTTGTGCTTGTGTATCCATTAGAAAGTCTATGAATCAATGCCATAATAAGGAGCTCATTTCCTGCAAATTCTATAATGATCTTTGAGCACATGATTTAAGATACGAGGTTTGTTTATCTTTCTGCTAATCACATGGCAGTGTTTGTTCCAGGGTACAATGATTGTGGAGATAAATGAAACCTCTCCTCTTCCAATTGGCCTTGAGATGGTGCAGGGCTGTCCATCATCTGATGCATGGTTGCTTCTGAGAAGACTGAAGACCTTCACCTCTATTCAAATACCACGGAATTCCCCCATGGAGCCCATTGATCTATCCCCTTGATGCACTGCGAATTGGGATGATTCTTGAGATGCATAGTTCATTACCCATGTTCTGAAAACAAGTCGCAAGGGCGTCACATTTCACGAAAAAAAATGGTCACCAGAATTGCCCTGGACTGTAAGCTATTGCTCTCAGTTGGATTCTTATTAGCACTGCTAGGAAAGAGTGAATTTTGAAGGGAGCTTGCAAGTCAAGACATTCCTCCAGTTGCTTAAGGCACTCTAATTTTTCATTCGTTCTGGTCAAATTCAGGACAAAACAACACTAGACTCATTCAAATGCTGACCAATTTGGTTTCTGAATTCACCTAATGCAGTTTGGCATATGGGAAGAACAAGACACATTGTTTACTCTGAAAATGTTAATCCAGATATCAGTGAGGAGACCCCATCCATAGGATTGCCAAGGAGAAAAAAAGGCAATTTTGTTGTCATCTGCTAAATACGGTGTACCAATCAGGGAGTGTTATCAAGGCCCTCCTTTCTTCATCCTCTAAAGTAACCTCAACACACCTATTTGTTAACCAGGTATTTTTCGAACTTAACTAGAATTCAGATGTCTCATTCCTTGTGTTATACTCTGTAAAGACCATAGCATGAATTTATATGATTTTCTGATAGACTAAATGCAAGGCATGATTATGGGCCTATAGATAAGTATGAGGAAGCTGAATAATTGTTCTCAATATGTGATCTTATTCTTTTATATTCATTAATAAATTTCATTTTATGCAATCTTTATCATTTCACACTTACAAGGAAACACTGCTGATGTAAAAGACACCTGACATGTAGAAGTCAATTTTACTGTTTAACAAATATGCATGAAGATATTGTTTCACTCTCTTTCGTTAGGACATGCAGAAAACACCCATTGCACATAAGACTTTACATATACTACATAGTGCTTATTGTTTCACACCTATTTTAAATGGGTTTATCGTTTTTTACCTTTTCTTCTTAAAAATAGTTTATTATTTCACATGATATCCTATACCCTCTGCTAATGTGAATCAACCAAATATCAATAGAGACATTATCTGCAAAATAGTCTTTATTCATAGAAATTTCCCTTTGTGGGAGACCTTCGCATGCTGAGCACTCCTTACCCGGAGAACGCACCCCAAATGTGGAATGCGGAGGACTTTTATTAACCAGAACTTCGGCACATTCAAAACCCTAAGCTCTTGCCTTCAGTAACTTTGAGCGCAGGAGATTGGATTGAAGGTGATCTGAGAACTTCTTTACTTCAGTTAGGTCAAGATCTTCTTACTGGAAGATGCTTCACTCTCAGAGAAATCCCAGTTTGAAGTAAATAGCAAGCGGCTACACCACTCTAGTATCTCAGGGCAGAAGGCTTTCCGGTAAAGTGTTACCTTCATCCATGATGGCTCTGTTAGGTATTTATCCCCACGGCAAGCGCTATTTACAATTGCATTTGCACACCTTTCTGCTGACTCTACAGGGATGATGCTTATTTGAACCTACCAATAATAATATTAGAAAACAATTTGGTAAATCCTTAGGTAATTTTTTGTCTAAGCTTTGTGCTGAAAGAACTTTGAAAGAGCTTTAAAAGGAGCACAAGTTAGTAATATTAGAATTGGTATAATACTAACTCTTGCATAGATTAATATATGAGGGCTTGTCTGGCCTTTAGACTGTCAAATTCTTTCCCTAAATATGTGATCTATTTGTTTTATGTGTTTAACTTAGGCCTCTGCTAAGCTTCATTACAACCAAGCCTGTAATATAACCTGACATAACAAAGGAAAATGGCGACAGCCCACCTTACTATGCCTTGAGCTCTGAACTTCAGAGGTTGTGTTTGACCAGTATCCATTTTTCACCTATTTATAGCATTCACCCGTTTCTCTGATACATCAGCATATTGTTGAGTGTCTGAAGTTTGTAATGATTCTCTTCAACCTACTTGCAGTTGATGTATACATGGTTTGTATTTTAGACACTCCTAGTCCTACCTTGGGTAGTGCCCTTGCAATATAGAACCTTGCTCTCCGAGGTCCTAACATATTTTTGGCAGTCTCCGGTTGGTTCCATATTAGGTTATGAGAAATCTTCATTCTAGTTCAAGTTCATCCTCCAACCTTGGGCTCTCTTTATATATAATGGTGAGGTGTCATCTGTGCATGAGTACGGGGATTAGGAGAAAAATGTTGTCACCAATACAAAAGAAAAGTTTTTTTTTTGGAATTGGATTGAAACATGAAGAAAATGCATGTCTTAATCTTTTATGGAGGATTTGGGTTGCATTAGGACATTGTGGTCTAGAGCTTCTCTAGTATTCTATAACAAGTCTCTTTAGTGTAATATAACCTCACCAGGAAATGTATCTCCGGATTTGGTTTGAGTAGACATGTATATGACTATATGCTTAAGAAATATGTTTATGGGACACTATAGGAAGAAAGACAAGATGTTCTTGTTTAGATGTATGATTAATTTTATGGATTTAGTTAACAAGTCTCTTTAATTGTGAAAAATCTCCTCAGGAAATAAATTCCCAGATTTGGTTTGAACCCTTCAATAAGTCTATTATAACTGGCTCTGTATTAATGGAATCTCATCATTCATACAATAATGAATTGGTGTGGTATATTTATATCATAACATATGAATATTAGGAATGATATATGAATATTAAGAACTAGCTTTCTTATTAAGACTAAAACTCAGTGGGAAGAAAGTGGATTTTTGAATGGAATTCAGTTGTACAGACAAAAACATGCAGTTATTGGGAAAAATCAGTATCTTTCTAATGTTGAATTAGGATCATCTAAGACAGACATAGTTGCTAACTGCTAGAATGGAAAGAGAAACTTGCATCTCTGAGATCCTTGATCTAATTTCATCTGTCCTTCCTTAGATAGGAATTTTCCTTTGGGTGCATTTCTGACTCAATCAACCCTGGAGTCTGTCGTAACTCAATGTCGGTCCCAAAATTCAACCCTTAACATCTCATATAAACATCATTGCTGCTTTTTGCTTGCCTGAAAGACATAAGTTAAATTATAGAAGACATTTTTTTGAAGTTACTAAAAGCTCCCCCAAATTGACATGAAAATAATAGCCATTTGTAAATACTGAGGAGGTTTCTTACACACAATATGGCTCATTCTTGGTGCATCGCCCATCCGGCTGAAGCAATTACTATAATCTTCCCTTTGCTTTTTCTTAGGTGTGGAACTGCTGAATGAGTGCTATAAATTGAATCCCAGAAGTTTATGTCCTATAGAAGACGCAAACAAAGATCTGTGATTGATGATTGAAAGCAGAATGGCTGATATTCAGTTTACCTTTTTAATGGGATAATGTGGTTTATGGTTTTGTTACAACCATTTGGTAGAACTCCCACCCTTAAAAGCTAGCCCCCAAGTAGTTATAAACCCACAAGCCCAAGTTGAAACTTAGCAATGTGGGACTTAGAATGGGTCATAACAATCCATCCCTCTTTCAAAACCGACGTCCAAGATAGCTAGTGACTTAGCGGACCCTATGGTAGCAGCCCTCCCATAATTCCGGGATGAGGGCCGGCCATAAGGAACAAATTGCTTTGATACCACTGTTATCAGTTATCACAACTTGGATAGAACTAACCTTTAAAAGCTAGTTGTCAAGGGGAGGGAGTTTAGGTGGTTATAAACTCACTAGGCCAAACTGTAGCTTAGCAATGCCAAGCTGTACTTTGGCATTGTGAGACTCATAATGGGTCATAACAGGTTTAATCAGGATCGTGATGATCAAGTAATTACCATTACTGGTGCCAAATTAGTAATATCAGGAGAACCTTAGAACATACAGACCGGAGTAATCCCGGCATTATTCACCAGATGATCCACTGTTCAAAAACACCATCAAAAACCAATCAAACCAGTGATAAAAGATAGCAACGATAAGGGCAGTAACATCACTTACACTCCTTAAATTGTTCCACTGCTTCATCAACAAACCTCTTGCAAATCTTCATTTGAAACATCTGCACGGATCGCAAACTTTGGAGAGCCCAAACTACGAGCCCTGCCTACCTTCTTGGGAGATTCTTCTCCCTTCTGGCAACAAGGACTAAACAAGCTCCTCTTCTCGCATACTGGTAAGCCAGGTGCTAAAATCACAAAGTCACAACACGTTGGACTGAAATTAACCTGGCGATTTAGGGAAGAAGACGAGCTATTGGATAAAAACCTCTCGAATGCCTGAAGATGCTCCAGTAATCAGTACAACTTTTCCCGCCACATCTTCGATAAGTAGAGATCTTAGGATATAGAGAAGGAACTTGAGGAACAGGAATGAGGGTAGGAAGAAGAGAAGTGCGATGAAACCCATAGGAGGAAGTGCAATGTTGAGGACCTTGTGAATGAAATTCATGGCTTCGATTGCAGCTCTAGTAAAGTGGGGGAGAGATAAAAAAGGCAAGGAAGGTAACGATATAGATGGATGCCTTGCATGCAAGGCTAGTTACACGTGGTTCAAATTGTTCCCCCCCACTTGTATCTCTTTTGGAACTGGCGAGTTCAGGTTCTAGAAAGACCATGGAACGGAGTTGAGGATTGATTCGATATGAGGCTCCTCCAAGTTAAATCAAAATCGCTAATTTATAGATAGCTGGCCATCTTCATGTATGTCTGAAAATCCACATTCATACATGAACACAGAGGGATGTAAAGATAAAATTAGGCTATTTAATTCTAAATTTTAATTTGGAATTAATCGAATTAAACTCATAGAATACTCAAATTTGACTTATTTAAAATCAAATTAAGCTCGAACTCAAATATCTTATCGAGTCGTGTTCAAATATTACAATACTTGATTCGAACTGTTCGTAAGCTGAATTAAGTTTTACTATTTTATTATTTATTCAAGTTTAATCAAGTTGAATTCGAGTATAATTAAGTTCGAGCTTTTCAATAGACTCAATTTAGGATCTATATCATGTCGCATTCGATCATCATAATACCTAATTTGAATTGCTTACAAGCTTAATTAAGTTTTACTATTTTATTATTTATTCAAACTTAATCGAATCGAATTCGAATATAATTATTAATGTTTAATTGATTTGAGATTTATCGGAGGGTTTGAATAATTCGGCTCGAAAAAGATTTATCAAGTTGGGTTCAAATAATTCGTCTATTTGCGAGCCAAAGTTCAAAAATCTGAAAAAAAAACCTCTATTTTTCGAGCCAAAGTTAAAAAATCTAAAAAAAAAACTCAATCGAATTCAAATCGAATTCAATCTTTTCATTCAACTCAAACTCGCTCTGTATCACTCGACCACATCCCTATTTCTCACTGGACTGAAAAACCTGTTGGTGAATTAACATTTCTTTATGAATTGTCGTGATCAAATTGAAATTCTGATTATGTTTCTTTCGTGATAGAGCTTCACTATTTGATCATATTACTTTCATGTTAGAGCTCTACTCTCTTGGTTGCCCGAATAACAAATTTACTTATTTTCCCAGTTCCATCTGAACTCACCCCACAATGTACAATATCATGACAAAACACAAACCATCATCCCTCACTACCAGGCAACCATGAACATGTAATTACAAGAGTTCCTACAACGATCAAACACAAACACTCATTCTTCCACCTTCATTTCATCTTAATCTGCCTTGACATCAGTTGTTTGTATTGTGGTTGGATACAGAAACCCCCGAGCGCCGGAGATATCCAGTATCTTCTTGCTGAGCGTTTCCGATTTCCCGGGCCGAGCACGATAGAACAACCGGAAACACCACTCGATCACCTCAGGGCAAAATACCTTCCACAAGAAGAAGGTCCTGAACCAGGATGGCTCGGTCAGGTACCTTTCTCCCCTGCAAGCGCTCTTCACTATCGCCTTAGCACATGCTTCTGTTCTTCCAACTGGCATTATACTTACTTGAGTCTATTTATTAAAGAATCATCTTTCCGTTAGTAAGTAGGTTAAATGCATCAGCTATAGTAGATGTAGATGCAGATGCAGTCAGGGGTAGTAATTTGTGTTTACTTGTCTTGTCAATATACATATATTGCTAACCCAAACATGATACAAATAATAAACATGTCTAAGTTAAGAAATTCAAACATGACCTAATGGTTATAGGACATAATAAACGTGGCAAAGTTAACAAATTCAAACATGACCCTTTGATCATTTAAATCAATATGAATTATAATTAATCCGTCAATATTTAACATAATTAACTTATTAAAATGATTAATTTGGATTAAATATTAATTTATATAATAATTAAACATGTCAATGTCAATTTAGATAAATTTTATGTAAATTGATATAAATATAACATGTTTATTAAACAGGTTATACGGATCAACACAAATTAGGCTTGACATGATTATTATATACCACAAACACGTCAACGTGTGGTTTGGTGATGCCAATTTACCTGAACCAGATGTATTAAAAAAAGGTAAAGAAAGAGTGCTTACATCTCTCTTATATTACAGTCACTTCCATTGCCTTCATTCTTTAGGAACTTTCCTTGAGTCATTTCAGACTCTATAAACCCAGGAGTCACAACTGTTATACCTCCAAATATAGGCGAGCTCAATTCTCAATGTGTAAAGAAGCTTATCACTTCTTTATGGCTGCAGTAACGCCATCCCTAGTATCAAAACAGATCATACAGTGCATGTCAGATTAATTGGTAAAGCATTTCAAAGTTTAAAAGATATGACATCTAAAGTGAGATTGGACATAAATCCAAATAGAACTGATTTGCACCATAGTAACAAAGAAGAAAACTGTTTGATGGCAAAAACTCAATCCTAACATTGCAATTACTTGGATATTGCTTCTATTTTCTATTTCTTATCAAACTCAATGTGGAGAACTTCTACTTTTTTTTGAAAGCTAATAATAGCGAACTGTTTCCACTGAGATTCGAATCCCTCATCTTCCCATGTCCAGCCATCTTAATTGAGCTAGGCTTGTGGACATCTTTTTTTTTAACTAGTTTCTTTTCCAATATAAGGGTTATTATTATTTTTTTAAACCAGTTTCTCTTCCAATATAAGAAGGGGTTAGAGAGAGATTAGTTACATTGTAGATGCTCATTCTTGGCATGGGCAACCATGCAGCCATAGAAATATGCCAGTGATTTTGCCATGACTGTTTTTCAGGTGTGGAATTGCAGAAACTGGTGGTATAAACCAGACCCAGAGTGACATCCTGTGAGGGAACTTCCCCAAAACATATTAGCCATGAAATGTTCTGGCTCTGGATTAAGAATCTAAAGTCAGTCATTGTTCACAATCAGAGAGAGTCGATTAGGGCTTTTACCATAACCGGCCTGAAATCAGTTATATCTGTAGCTCTTCAGCGCTCTAGCTGAGCTATGGATCCCAGCGTTATTCACTAGGAATGATCCACTGCACCACATATATGTCATTCTAACATGTACATAAAATCATAACTGTTACAGATTTTCCCCTTCAAAAATATGATATGATATAAAATTGTCTGAGCGAATGGTAATTAAGTTTAAGAGGTTCTTTTACCTATCAGGAAGGTCTTCGGTTAGGTTCTCTTATTGGGTTTGGTACCTATCGTAGTATTTTTGTCTAAGTGAGTATATAGCAGTATTAAGTAGGGTTTGTCTTAAGTAAGCTATTGGAATGTTGCTTCTCTGGAGGACTGGATGTGATCCTCATCAGTTTTTATATAAAATTGTTTGTAATTACATTTTAGAGTTCGCCATGAGAGTTTTTTGGGTTGGGAACAGTACTTATGATTTGTGCTTTCGTTGAGGTGGTGATGTAATGAAAAAGTGTTAACCAGAGCCCAAGGAAAGGTTCGAAGTAAAAGCAAAAAAAGTTTCGAAGTGAAAGCTTAGGAAGGGTGTGAATCGTAAGCCTAGCTTCTCGTGGAGTAATAAATTAAGTTGAGAAGTTATTCACTTGATAAGTCTAGTCTTTTGGGTTCTTGGGTTCTCTTCATCAGGTTTTAAGTCACTATATCAAAATAGGTTTTACACAAAATGAGATTACCTCACCCAAAGTAATTAGCAGCTTCATCAACAATACGCTTACACTCCTCCGGCTTAGAAACGTCAGCAGGAACCACACGGACATCGGAGGAACCCAGTGCACGTGCTCTATCTAACTATCGTATTGTTCATTTTGTGGAGACTGGCGGGGCGCTCTGCAGTATACTCCATAGCCCACATACAAGTGTTAAATAAAAAAACAAAAAAAAATAGCAAGTCATGGTAGTTCTTTGTGAATGGGTTGATCGAATGACCACCTCCCCGATGCCGGAGGAAGCGCCGGTGACGATGACAACCTTTCCGGTAACGTTTTCGCAGAATATAGAGTACAAAATGGAGAGAAACAACTTAAAGAAGTAGAAAGGTGGTACTAAGAAGAAGAGAGTGAAAAAGGTAAAGGGTGGAGCCACTAGGTTCAGGAAGCAGTGTATCACATCCTTAGCTTTTTCTTAAATCTTAAAGAGACGACGATGAAGATGAAGACGAAGACGAAGACGAAGACGAAGATTGAATCAGACGAGGCTCCTTTGTGTTTTTCTTTTTCTAGGGAGATTTTGTGTTAGTATATGTATATGTTCATGGAAGAGAAAAAGGCAAAAGGTGAACGCAGTTGGTGGCACCCTGCATGGAAAGAACTGACACGTAGTCAATCATCCCAACGTATGATTTTGCCATTAGTTGGTTAATCTCTGTCTGCTTCCACTTGTTTTTCTCTTACCTTAAGCCTCGTCCTCAATCCTATCCCATCCCTCTACTCCACTTTATATAAATTAAGAAATAAGAAATTTTTTTATTTTTATTTTACTTTTAAGTTCGCCTATCCCCTGTTCTGCATAGCTCATGTGTGAAATATTTAGGAAAGGAAAGGATACTGAATTCGAGTTCTAATGGGAACAGTTTTCCGAATAGATCCTCCTATATCCATATATGAACGTTGGTTTATCAAGAATACATAAGAAAAGTAATTTGAATTGTTGATTCATTGCTAGAGATGGCTTAGAACCAATAGTTCAGTATCTAATGGATCTTTTCGTTCTAATACTCCATTCGAGAGTTATCAATATTTATCAAATCTGTTCCTAACGCAAGGCTATTGGATCAAGTGACAAAGACATTGGAAAATCCTATCCAATTTATCGTAATCGATTAGTTAAAATGTTGGTTAACCGTATTTTGAAACACGGAAAAAAAAAATCATTGGCTTATCAAATTATCTATCGAATTGTGAAAAAGATTCAACAAAAGATAGAAACAAATCCACTATCCGTTTTATGTTAAGCAATACGCGGAGTAACTCTAGATATAGCAGTAAATGCAAGATGGAAAAATTAGAGTGGATCAAGGGAATGGAATCTAGACTATCGATTGCACGAGCCCATCAATTCAATCTATCACTTTCTTCCGTCTTTGTAACTAAAGCGTTTAGTTATAAAAAAAGAAAAATTTATCATCTCTTTACCTCTTTATCAAACAATTCTGTAGTGGTGAAAATGATCATGTCCATAAATTCCTTACCACTACCGGAAATTTTATTATATATATTATGCGATCGGAAACGTTCGTGTCATTTTTTTTTTGGTTGAATTAAAATATTAATCTTTAACCCTTTCATTCATAATATTTTTAATTAAATATATCTTGAATAATTTATGTTGTTTTGTATGTTAAAGTGGAATGGGACATAAATTAGTCCCAGCCTGAGTATCTAAAGCCCATCTCAATCTATCTCCTGGCAGGGCATTGAGCCCAAGCGCACTATAAGCATCAGAGGCCCAAAAGAAGTATTAAAAGAGTCTGCATTGGATGTGACTTTTAGCACCATTGTTCCAGGGAGAAATGCTCAAATCCAATGTCTAAATGAGATTTGAATAGTTATCCAGCTTGACTACAATATTATCAGCTCGATCTGGTTTCCCATCAACATGTTTTTTTGATTCAATTATCGATCATTTTAGAAAACATCGTACTAATATTAACATATCTTACTACTGCATTCCAACATTATTCCCTGGCTTATAAACTCCTAAATTGATTCCTATATTTGATCAATTTATCACGTAAGGTTCCTGATCAAAAAGTAGCCCCAATTTACATATAAGGGAAGCCATTGAGATCTCTTTGAATCCATCCAAATACTCAAATTGATCTCCAATAAACAATGAAAATTTACATGGCAGAATCTAAACGAGAGTACTTCATTATACGGAATTTGAAGGCATATGACATGACCATTTACAATCTCTTTCATTGATACACACAAAGATAAAGAGAAAAAAAAGGTCTGCAAAGCCCATCCAAATACCAAGAGAAAATTTTGTTTTGTTTTTGTTTTTTTAAAAATTTTTGTTTTGTTTTTCTGGGTTTTAGTTAGATCTCAGAACAACTGTAAACTACACCAGAAAACCACCCAAATTCTTCAATCACCTCTCTTTCTCTCTCTTCTCTCTCTCTATATATATATCTAGTAGTTAGCTTCAAGCCTCCTCTGTCTGTTAACCCTTGCAATGAAATCCTCAGCCCTTTTGTTCAATTCAGGCAAACTGAGATTCTCTTCGCCATCACCCAACTTCCCCTTCATTTTTGTCTCCATCTCCCACATTTTCCTTTCCCCATCCTTTCCATCTCCATAAATCTCCACTTTCCCTTCAAAACATTTCTCCCTCTTCATCTCCCTCTTCTCTTCATGGCCAGAGAGACCCCAAAGGCTTTTACTCACGCTCACATCCTCATCATGGTACACTTCACTTGCCGGTGGAGACTCTGAAGTCAAAGCCTTTGACTCTCCAACAAGGAAAATGACTATGAGGCTCCCTATCACAAACACACACTTGGAGCTGAAAAGAAGGGAAACCAGCTTTGGGATAGATGACAGAGAGGAAACCCAAAAGGGGCTAGAGCAGAGTAGACTGCATATCAAACCAGTTACAGTATAAAAAATGAGAGTATTGACAAGCTGATGGCTTCTGTACCTGTTCATGGCTAGAATCTTTTGCATTTTGACAACATCCATTCTGATATTGCTAGGGTTTTAGGTGGGTTTAGAGGGAGCAGGAGTTCAGAGGAGGAATTTTTTCAAAAATTTAGACCAAGTCTAAAGAGCTAAGAGGCAGTTTTCATCTGGACTGAAATGATAGAGAAATAGAAAAGGGTTTATATAGGAGAGTAAAGGAGGGCCTTATTGGTGGGGATTCCTCACATGCTGCTTTATTGATTTTTTTTTTCTTTAGTGTGGAAGATGCCTTTTTGAAAAGCCATGGGAGATTGATTGAGTTGTTTTTTTCTTTGGTTACCTCTGTCTTCCACTACTTGGAGGTTTTGAATTGGTCACAGAAACAGAAGTACTTTTTAGAATTACCATTTAGGCAACAAGTGTTAAACACTTTCTTTTACCTACTTTGAATTAAAGCCAAGGACCTAAAAGATCAATTTGTACTGTGCATAAACATCAATACCATCTGGGGATCTATGTCCCTTTGTTTTAATTAAGGGATTGAAGGTATTGATGGAAGATAGTAATAGATTGAAGATGAATGTGATTCAAAAATAGTAATATAATGTTTTAATAAGAGGATCAATGTCCTTGTTTCATTAGGGTATTAATGGAAGATATTTGGAAGTTATTTAGGATAGTATATATATATATATATATATATATATATATATATATCATTATTAATAATCCATAGGGAAGCCAATAGAATTATGGATTGTCTCATCAAGAAAGGTATTGATATTATAGATTCAAGAACTTGAAGATCAAACTTCCCTAAAGAAGTTGATTATAATAGCTTTGTAGATTACTGCAAATTTCTATCAAATCGCCTTTTAAAGTTTAGTGATTTGTAGTTTCCTTTCATAAAAAACAAAACATCAATACCATAAAGCATCCTATTCCCTCTATGATGAATACTATGTCCATCAGTCCATGTACCATCTTATTCCTCATATGGTACTCCAATTGTGGGCACTCCCTCTTAGGAACAACAGCTTCAAACTTTTGAGTTTTAAGTTTTATCCATGGTAACATTTACAGAGCAAACATAAAGAACTGAAACCCTAAACTCAAGCATATTCAAATAAACACAAACAGGTGATTGAGATCATAAGGCAAGTGAAAGAAGTAAAAGAGTGTTCACTACTTTAATTTGAAGGCTAACTGGCTAATGCAAGAGAGTCTTTTTGAGGTAAGAGCAGCAAGAAAACCTTTAGTGGTGTTTGTGCAGCATGGTTTAACTTTCTCCATATCTTGAAGCTTACACTTGTTCTTATTAAAGGCAAAGCACTCAGTCACCTAGAAAGCATTCATATTTCCCTCCTTTTTTTCCCCTTCTCTGAGGTGTTCACTGGAAGTGGGGTATTGTCAAAAAGAGGGAATTACTTAGCTTTTTCCTCTCATAATTCAACCATATATGGTCGGTGGAAGCAAAAGGAGAGAGGGTAGTTGAAAGAGATGCATGCACAGTTGTTCTCAGTAGTGGGCATCTTGTCATTCTCAGATTAGACCTCATCTCAATTACAAGGCAAGAGTGAAGAAATTCATAACTAATTACCTGATTTTTTTTTTTTTGAAGTAGGAGTTGATGAGAAAAGACATAGGTGACAAGGCTCATCTTCGAAGAAAATGATAATGAAAAAGATGTTTAGCCCAATCAAGATCTTCCAAATAGGCATAACATAAGAATGATTCATCCTGCATTTTTCAATGCCCATAAAAGCCAGACTGAAAATGACTCCAAATTTGGTGGTTAAGTTTTTTGGGGGTCCTCCAAAAGCTTTTTGTTAGGTGGTGAAATGTGGCCAGGGATCTTCCATGTAATGAGGTGATTAGTATTAAACATGGATTATAGTGAGCTAATCAAAGCATTATTGGTATTGCTTTAACGGATATTTGGACCTGGCTGGGCCTCCTCCTAAAGGCAATAGGGCATGGCATATTTGTCCTTAGGCTAATGGAAGATTTTCTCATTCCCTTTTGAGGAGATCCTTCCCAATGAGAACATGGGCACAATATACCTTGAAAATATCTAAGTTTAATCATGTTTTGATAGAATTTTTAATGGGAAAAAACTATGTATGGGTCCCATTTTAATTTATTTGAGAAATTATTATTAAAAGACTTGAAACCAAGGTCAGGTCTTGATTTAAAAAACGTTTGATAAAAAAGACAATATTTGATAAAATGTTCAACAAACCCAAGAATCTTTATCATCAAGGTCGCATCTAAGATTTTAATTTCTTTGGCTATCAAATATTCGCTTTTAATCAAATATTTTTAAACTAAAGTACTTGGCCTTAGTTTCATGTCTTTTTATTATAATTTTTCATATATGATAATGTTTCAAGTAACACCCTCATTTTTTTCTTGTAAAAATAAAATTTTAAAAAATATTTAAGTAAATTATCAATATGTTGGAGGACAGTTATGTAAAAAATATATATTTATATGTAAGATTAAAAATAAAGACCCACCATATAGGGCAATATTTGAAAACCAAAAGCAACTCTTCCTTACACGTTCATAGAAATTTCTTTCCATTTTCTTATATTTTAAGACAATCTTTTAATTATATGTTTTCAAATTTAAGTGCTTTTTAAAATATTTTTTTTATTATTAAGCTCATTATTATTAAACAAGTGGGTATTTCATTATGAACAAGTGGGCACGAGGCGGAAATGGAGCTTAAAAGTTGCATTATTAAACTGAAATTGTTTGGGCTTTGGGAGAGTCTGAGATTTCATCTCCAAAAGAGAAGACCACCGAGTACCATGTGATATCTTAGTTTAATAAGCTCAAGAGTCAAGATTTAAGTGCTTTTTTTTTTTTGAAATAAGATTTAAGTGCTTTTTATGTCTACCAAACTATATGCATATAGTGGAAGTGCTTTTAAGCTCATGAATCATGCCCTCAATAGTTTATGATTAGAGTAAATGGATTTAAAATTTTGTTGGATGATTCAATATGGCACAAAAGATTTAAAATTTTTATTTTTATTTTTTTAAAGAGATAAATCAAGTTAATAATATAATATATAAAAACATATAATCAAAATTACTAAAAATTTTAGAAGATGACATAACATCAAAGTTAATAGTAAAAATGGTTGGTTCAAGGCATACACATTTGATAATAAAAAAATGACTAGATTATTTAAAATTCTATATCTGCAGCATATTGACGAACAAGATTTGATCTGGACGACTATGTTGATCGAATTTTGCCATCCGAATCATCAACGCCAAACCCACGGTAGTTTCTAATCACAACAATTACACCACCCACCATAACAAGTTGGCGACAAAACACATTGATCGGAGATAAAAATATGAAAAAAACAAAGATTCATCCAAATCATGCGAAGAAATCACTTTATTAACCCGCATCTACGTTAAACGATTTAAAGTGCGATTTCTGCACAAGAATTTATAAAAAAATCATCCATTCTGTTTAACAAAGAAGGGCTTCAAAAAAAGAACAAAAGGAGGGCTTCCAGATATCTCTTCCCTTTTTTTGCAATATTTAAAATTCTTTTATTATTAATGTCATTACTTGATTAATTAATTAATTAATATACACCTTAATTAAGCACTTCAAATAAATATAAATGGGTTTAAAGGATGTAACTTGTATGTTTATTTTTCAGAAAATAATTATATCAATTGCTTACATTACTAACCTTTTTATAAGATCGATGATGAAAAGATTATGGTTTGGCCCTTTTTTTTTCAAAAACTTTCTAAATTATGCATAAGGACATCAGAAAAACTATAACCTATAGTTGAATAAATATCATAGCATTAATCTTAGTCTACCTTTGATATTTTTATAATATTCTCTTATATTCTTATCACATTTTTAAATGTATTTTTCATACATGAGTTCCAACCCTTTATGAATCATACCATTTATTATATTTCAATCTTTTAATTATATTTTTCATAGTTTGATGCATTTTTAATTTTTTTTGAATTCTAATAACTAGTGTTTTAAGGATTCAATTCAATCACCATCAATGGTCTGATTTTGATTTAATTCAACCATGGTTATTCGATTTCTAAACTGTGAATTAGTAACTTTTGGGATTCAATAACCATATTATTATTTTTAAAACATTGCTAATTACAACTACTTTCATGTTTATATAAGGTTATATAAGATTCTAAATGAGGTAACCCTTTCAAAGTTTCACTTAAACTAAATTTGAAAGTTTAAAGCGATAACCTTTCGTAGTAAACAAGCTTAGAAGTTCTTGATAGGAGAACTACTATATAAAGGGGTCCTCTCTTACTGCTCTATCACATAAAAAAAAAAAAAAACTCATTCATTCTTTGAGAATTCCATAAATTCGAGAGAGCAAAGTAAGGGAAAACAAAAAGGTGATTCGAGTTCGTTCTTTGTGATCCAATTTCAGGTTCTCAAAAAATAAATGGCTAAAGATATGTAAGATCCTATTTCTTTTCATGGTTCCATATTAGAAACATGTTTAGAGTGACGTATATGCAACTATCAGTTTATTCATAACATATTTTGAAAATGAAGTTTAAATAGTGCATGGACAAACAAGAGTTTATTTAATTTCTCACCTAAAGCTGGGCGGTAATTTTGATGAAAGCTACATGATTCTTTTTTTTGAAAGAAGCTACATGATTCTTTGCATCTTACTTTTGGGACAAGAATTTCAACACGCAAGTTCAAACCATTATTTTTTAAACATATTGATCGATGTAAACAAAGAATAAAAATAAACTCTAATTAAAAGAGTTGGTCAGCTATGGCCTAAATAATATAACTTTACCTGTAAAAAAAAATATAAGGCTACGTTAAGGATTAGGGTCTGTTTAGAACCAATCATATTTCCCCCTTGGATTTTTTTTATTTGTGAGAATAAAAACAAATTTAAAAATGGAAAACAAAAAAGTTCTTATATTTTCAAACACAAATTCCGTATGCCTTTAATCTTCATGAAGAGCTCTCCTAGATTATTGGGTTAAAAAAGCAAACAAAAACATCCTTTTAATGGGGAAAAGAAGAAAAAAGAAGATATGGTTTGAAAAACCTCCAATATCGACAACAACCTTCCTTAGTTCCTTAACATGAAAGTAAAGTGAATATATATGATTTAAGAACCAGAAACCCACTGTTACAAAATGATTCAAAGTTTCAAGTTTCAACCACACATTTCCACTGGCTCTCTCACAAGTCGCAACATGCTTGGAATAGGGAAAAGTTTGGGAAAGTTGCAGTCTTTGTACATAGGAAGGGATGGAGGCAGACAAGAATCAGAAATAGATATGTGTCACTTTCACACATCAACCCTGATAATTAGTCTTTCTTTCAATAAGCTTCCTGCTCTCCCTGCACACACACCAAAAAAAAAAAAAACCATCTCTCCATTAAACTTGCTCAAAAATCTATCCTAGGGTTCTTTTCTGTTTTTAAATACTATTCTTGTAATGGTTTTTGAAAACACAAATAACATATAAAAATTTGTTCTCAAAAAACTATTCTTTGTTCTTTTAGTGCATGGTTCCCCAGTTTTTATTATTCTCATTGTTTTTCAGAAACAAAAAATAGTTCCAAAAACAGTAAACAAACATGGTTGCCGTTAGTTTTTTTTTGGAAAAATAAATAATAATTGAGAGTGGTATCATGAAAAGGTGTGATGGGGAATTATAAAAAGGGTGAACCTTGTTAGGAGCAATGAATCTGACAAACTTGTTCTGGGGGGCCTTGCCATGATGATGATGGCTGGTGGAGGCCCCGTTTTCTCCTCCTCCTCCTTCTCCTCTTCCATGTTTCCTGATTTGCTCTCTCACGAACTTCTCATATAAATACGCAGCTCCTCTGAACTGCGGTAGTACCAGCCATGCTACAAACACCAGCTTCACATCATGCCATATAGGTATCCTAACAATCACAGAAGAAGAAGAAAGAGGTTAGAAGTAAGATATAGTTAATTATGGAAATTAATTAATATCTATATATACATGTATATGTAATATAAATTGTAAATACCATTGTAAAATGGGTTGTAAAAGCATCTCTATGAGAGTGAGAAATGAATATAAGATCCAATAGGCCAGCCATTGCTCATCATCCACTTTTGTTGTGCTCTCTATTGCTATCACTGATGCATATCTACAACCACCCCCACCATATTCATTTCCACTAAATATATACCAAAAAAAAGAAAAAGAATTCCGATATAAATATATATATGATCAGTTCCTTACAAGGGATACAGCAACGTGGTCACTGGCCTGCATACATCATTCAAGAAATTAAAAATAATAAATCAAATTAAGGGAATAAAAAGGAAAAAAAGAAACCCATATTGCAAATACTATGAATATTATTACCCTTACCCGGCTAATGAGTGAATATGAGTGGCCAAAGTCCAGAGACGCCCCATTATTCTTCTGGGTTTCTAGGAAAGAAAATAAGAAGAGAAAGAGAGAAAATCTGTGAAGATGAATAATGACTGAAAATGAGAAAAAAAGGGTTTAATTTCGATGCTTACGAAGAGGGTTTGATTGTCAATGTTTTGTCTTTAGTCTTTATAGAAAATAAGGAGGCAGGTGGCAGGAAATGAAGCTGCTGATTAATATTGGGATCTGATTCTTCCTTGGACATGTCGACATGGGTTTAGCACCTTGGACGATTTTTTTTTATAATAAAATGGTTTTTTTTTTAATTATTATTTGTTATTGAATATGTTGTGAATCTATGGGTTTGTTCTTTCCTAGGGCACAATGACGTGTGTGTCCAGGTTCCGTGGGCGGTGACAGGTGTCACTTGATTGGAGGATTCAAAGCAATTTCAAGATGAGAATGTCCAGTTAAAGCACACGTTGAGGAAGAATGATTAGAAAATTTTAGGTGTCCCAAGATGTAATCCCTGCCGTTGAAATTGTATCATAGAATTTTATGTATGCTCGTACCAGATCTCCTAAGAATCAAGAAACTGCAAATTAAAAAAGACCAAAAGATCTCGTCATGCGATTAAAGATTGAATATATATATATATATATATATATATATATATATATATATATATATATATTTACAATTAATCACTTTTTATAATGTAATAAACTATCTCGTTAGGATTCTAATCCTAAACCCTCTCATCTCTCGATGTTGAAAGGAATAACTATCATGACAAGAATAGTTAGAGCATTTTTCAGAGTTTTGTACGGAAATACACCATTTAAAAAAAAATAAAATTAAATTAATGTTGCTTCCAAAATATTTTTCAAAGTAGGTTTTAACGCAGAATTTAACGCCGATATTCAATCATACGTAGTTCGCAATCACAACGACGATATTTGATTTAGTTAATTTGTTGGGCTGCCATAACGACCAGATGCAAATTTCGTGGTCTAAAAGCCGGGCTGCTCCGAATCTACGCAATTGGCTGACAGCCAGCGCCACCCATTCCTTTCTTCTTAAGCTCTTGCAGAAGCCTTTGATAGCCGGAGAAACCAGCGGTGGGGGATCCCGTTGGAGAGACCTCAAGCCCGTCTTCCATCGGAGGTCTGATGCCATCGCCTACGGTAACCCCTACCAGAAGGCTGCCGCCCTTGTCGATCTGGTTTCTTCTTGTTCTTCTCTTTTTTTTTTTTTTCATTTGATATGAGTTGCTCTGGATTTGTTTCTGGTTTATGGACTGTCGGAACTCAAGTGAAGTGGATTTGAGATTGGCTTTGTGTGGATTGGGAACATAGGTTGTGTGGTTGGTATGATCTCTGTTTATGGTGAACTTGAGTCTGTCTGGAACTAGGGCCTTCTGAGTGGGTCTGTAATGGGGTCTCCGGCAACTTGTGAATCAACAAAAAACACGTTTGGTTGCTGAAAAGATGGAACAGAGGAGAGGAAATGCTTAAAATTCCAAACAAGAAGCTAATGATTTGAACGCCTTAGAAACATTATAAAAGAGGAAACAGAATCGTGACAGACAAAAAACCCAGAAACGGGTCATGAGATCATTCAATATAAAGTTTATTTCAGATCATTCGTCCAAGAAAAAAAAAACATGAACATATATGGGAATACTTAGAAAGCCTGATAAGTTCTTCCCCAAGTCCTAACAAACATTCCCCAAGTCCTAACAACACCGTCACGAATAGTGAAATTCTTCGTCTGCTGTTGATGATGAAGAAGTGAGGGGGAGAAGAATAGGCAAGAAACTTTAATCAAGCCATTCGTCGCTTCTAACGGACGACTCAATTCAATTTCAAACGCCACGCCTCACAACGACCGTGACCAGTTTAAATTCAACGCCGCTGCCCGAATACGACTGCATGATTCAATGTCGACGCTCCCATTACCTGCAGACAGTTCTTACTTCGGGTAAATATTTCAAGCTGAACATTAATTTTATTTTATTTTTTTTTAAATGATGTATTTCCGTATAAAACTCCATTTTTCACTCCCTTAGAATGTTAGTTTTTGGATCCCTTTCATAGGTGTAGAGCGTCAATTTTATAGGATGTCTATGAGCCATCGAGCTCAGCAAACGAGGGTTGGAGAGTGTCTGTAGTTAGTGTTGTATGGGACTGACATGACCTCTCATCAAGACTCTCTTTCCCGTCAACACTCTAATTCCTTCTTTGACTCTTCAGAGAGGTCTTGCTCCCCGGGTGCTATTGTTGGGTAACCGAGCTTGTATGGGCTTTCCGTAATGGGTTGTGACCAATGGTTGTTCCATATGTCTGTCTTGTTAAATTTTGAATGTTCTATTAACTGATTCTATTAACTGAGTTAGACATATCAATTGATTGGATATTTTTATTTGAAAATTAAAATAAAACAATATTTTTACTTAATACAGCCTTGTTTTAAGAAACTAATGATATCCGATAATTAATTCGTTGGACGCAATTTTTATTCAATTAATCAATAGATAAACGTTGCCGGTGAAAACTTAGCTTAATGGGACGTTGTAAATATAAAAGTATGGACATTACCAACAAATCCGCGAACGCTGAAAAGACTCTTCAATATCATACCTCACGCGAATCCAACGAACCTCAAGAGTCATTCGACAGACTCAGCATTCATGGCAGATCATTCACTAATTTGCCTCAAGTCACGATTCATTCACGATCAGAAGATCTCGTGAACTTGTACATAATTGTAACGCCTTAAAATATCATACGCTTTATAACACGCTGTAGCATAAAATAGTTCAAATTGTATTTTTTCGGTGTTTAAATTGCTAAAAATGAAAAATGATAAAAACTTGGAAATTATATAGGAGTCAGATAAATTTAGTAAAAATGTCAAATGATGACCCAAAGGTCATAAATGAAAAAGAATAAATGCCAAAGTGAGAATATTGGGAAGTGAAATGTCAAATAGGGAGAATTTGAGGTCTTCAATGCAAAAATGAGAAAAGATGATTTAAAATGTGCTAGCTAAAAATTGGGCATTCATATTGGTCCTAGAAGGAGCTCATTTTGGGCATTCATATTTGAGAGCTAGGGCTCTCAAGTTTTGAGAAGGGAGAAACCTTGTCGCCGATTGGTCCCTCATTCATTCAAGCGTTTCATAAAGAAAGTCACGAAAAGCAAGCAAAACTAAGATACAAGTTTAGTGCCAAGCTAGTATTTCAGTTTTGCAAGAGAATCAAGGTTAGAAACCCCTTCATGATTTCATATTTGTTTGTTTTGGGGTTGTATTAGCTTTTAAGGCGATTGTGGTTTGATCACGCTGAAGAATTTTGTATAAAGGAAATGTCGCTTGTGAGACGATGTCAAATTTTCCAAAATTCATGTTTTTGTTTTGGCTATTACTCATCCAAATCGAGTGATTCAAATTTCTTGGTAAATTAGACTTCTAGGAAAACAAATCTCCCTAAAATAAGTGTATTTAAATTTGGACCCTATTAGACCCAGAAATTGGTCAAAGTGAGCCTATGTTTTCGGGTCAATTCTGCTCCACCGATACGCTTCTTTGGTATTTGTACATAAGTTGAGTTTCACTCATCCAAATTGAGTGATTCAAAATTCTAGATAAACTAAACTTCTAAGAGAATAAATCTCCCCGAAATAAGTGTACCTAAATTTGGACCCTATTGGACCCAGGAAATTCTACAAGGCTCTATTTTCGGGAAATTCCTCTGTCTCGCTCGATTACGCTTTAGTATTTAGGCCATAAATTGAGTTTCACTCATCCAAATGAGTGATTCAAAATGTTAGGTAAATTAGACTTAGAAAACAAATCTCTACAGGCTAAATGTATTCAAATTTGGACCCCATTAGACCTAGAAATTCGACAAAGGAGGCTCTGTTTTTGTGTCAATTTTGGTCCAATTTTGATACAGTTTTGGTATTTAGGCCATCAGTTGAGTTTCATTCATCCAAATTGAGTGATTCAAAATTCTGGATAAACTAAACTTCTAGGAAAATAAATCTCCCTCAAATAAGTGTACCCAAATTTGGACCCCATTGGACCGATAAAATTCTTCAAAGTGAGGTTCTGTTTTCGGGTAAATTCTGATATAGCTTTTGTGTTTTGGAACAGTTTTGGTATTTAGGTCATAAGTTGAGTTTCACTCATCTAAATTAAGTTATTCAAATTTCTGGATAAACTAGACTTCTAGGAAAACAAATTTCCATGAAATAAGTGTATTCAAATTTGGACCCCATTAGACCTAAAAATTCACTGGGGTGAGGCCTCCATGCAAATAATTTTGATACAGTTTTGGTATTTAGGCCATAAGTTGAGTTTCATTCATCTAAATTGAGTGATTCAAAATTATGGATAAACTATACTTCTAGGAGAATAAATCTCCCTAAAATAATTATACCCAAATTTGGACCCCATTGGACCCAGAAAATTCGTCAAAGTGAGGTTCTTGCGGTCAATTATGGTTCAAATTTCTTATACGCTTTGTGTTTCGAATAGCTGTATTTAGGTCCTAAGTTGAGTTTCACTCATCCAAATTAAGTGATTCAAATTTCTGGGTAAATTAAACTTCTAGGAGAACAAATATTCATGATATAAGTGTATTCAAATTTGGACTCCATTAGACCTAGAAATTAGTCTAAAGGGAGATCTGTTTTTGGGCAAATTCTGGTTCCCCAGGTCGAAATAGAATAGTCCCGGATGTTTACATATCTGAGCTTTGGTGCCCGAATTGATGATTCCAATTCTTGAATAAAATAGATTTATAGAGGAATAATGGACTCTGAAGGAAGTTGGGTAATATGGCCTGAATGTTCCCAAAATTTTTACAAGTGAATGTGTGTTAGGTAGAAACACCCTCAAACTAGAAACCTAAATAAGCCAATTGATATTGTTCTCTAATCGTGATGGATTAGGTCACATAAGGAAAACCCAAATTCAGTTCAGATTCCGAGGATAGGAACCTAAGTGCGACAACCTTTGGCTTTGTTATCTATTCTTCTCTTTCCTTATTTTGGGCAGATCAAAATCGTTACAAGAATTATTGAAATGATTTTCACAAAAACTCGTATATTACTGATTTTTAAGTGATTTGAGAAAATTGATCATAAATAATTGCTATGAAAAATTGCATGAGTATTGAATGTGCTATTTGAATATAAATGTATATACCATATTGTAAATTTATATGGATCGATTTAATGCCCTTAATAGAATATTATCCGGTCATATTCGAGTTAAGCGATATCGATATACTAATAAGTAATTAAACTAGTAGTACCGTGGAACGAACGTAATGTAATGGCCAATCTCGATTCAGAGCCCAACGTAACAATATCGGTAGTTTCACAAAATGATTTTTTATATAACCACAAGAACCCACGGACCGCATCGCGGTTATAAAACCTTATACCGGGCCCGCAACCCAAACAGGATCGTGCTCTGATTCCGTTATCCTACGCACCGAAAACATTGGCTAAATTCGTTTAATGACAAAATGATAAGAATATTTGTGAAAAACATGATTTGAGTTTTGAATGAGTTATTGCATATGAAAGTGCATATTTGGAATGATCAATAAATTGTAAATGAATGTATATGAATTAAATATGTATACGTATTGTATTACATTGATCATTCAATAAGGTTCAAAAGCATTGCTTTAGAAAAGTCACATGATTTGTATTAAAAAAAATGAAGAGAGAACTCCGATAGGAATCAATAAGCATGAAATGCTTAGCACTTGGTTTCTTGGTTTGATCGCAGTGTGCACCGAAAGTGAACATGTTCAAAAGCAAAGACCGTATGGGGCAAGAGTCATCGCCAAAGTCAGACACGCGGGAGTAAAAGTAAAGCTCGGACCATACATGAAACCCTAAGGATCGCTTGATACTTTTATATTAAACTATGTTGTGAAAATTGAACTCTGATAAATGTTTGTAAATGTTTTTGATATTTATAATGACTTATAAAGCTGTAATGTATAAAGGGGGGAAATGGAGCAAATGAGCATATAATGGCATATTGAATGAAAATGTGTATTGAAAACAAAATGATGGGCTCCCTTTAAGTTAACGTGACATATACGTATAAATTTTCATAAGGATAATTATCCTTTACAAATGAGTATTTGAAATGTGTTTTATTGAGAAAAGGAATCGTGATCAGATTCGTAAAGAGAGGACCGCATCCCGATCCTGCCTCAGACTTCGGGTAGGGTCGTGTATTGGGGTGTTGGATTTTTGCTATACAAGCAAGTCCGAGTTGTTTAAAACACTAAATGAGTTCACACATGGACTTGGGCCCTAAGGTGTGGAGGCCCAAAAGACTATTATGTATTCTAGGGCTTGTACTCTATAAATAGAGAAAGATAATACAACCCTAAAGTGGAATCTGAATTTATTATAGAGAATAACCAGAGAAAAAGATATATTTTCTTAGTGATTCAAGCACCCACACGCTGCTCCATCACCTCGAGGATAGTTTGAAGATCCGCAGCCTGCGGTGCATACTTCTCTACAAATCCACAAGGTATGATCTGACTGGTTATATTAGTTTAGTAATTAAATTGAATATTCTAAATCACATGATGATTATAGCTTCCACTGATTATTCCTATAATTGGTATTAGAGCATTCTGCGGTGATTAAATTTTCAATTGATCTAAACAATTTCTACATTTCGTGTTTGATTAGCAATATGACACCTAGGTTTTCTATATTTGTTGATTCGCACGTTCTCACAAGCATTACGATTTTTTGTTCATGGATGGTTATCGAATAATCGTGGCTCGTCTTTAATCTATAAGAGTTTTCTCGTGGTATTTTACCGGTTTGTAATAAGTGGGGCTAATCATAAGATTAGGGTTTCCTTCTTTGATGTATTTTCACAATCATGTAGAATTCTTGTACACCCTTTTTATTAGGGTATAGGATTATTTTTTGTAAAATTTTGAAGACTAATGAAGAACAGAAGCGAAGAAGATGAAGAACCCGCGGAGAACACTGTACACGCGAGACTGTTTGCGTTGCTGCGGAGGCTACAGACATCCAAATGACAAACGGCCACCGGGGTTAGAAGCGCAAGGAAGAGATGATGCTGCCGGACAAATTTCAGGCCGAACCACCGCCGGATGCACCCCCACGCACCCCCACAAGCGGCTGCACGTGGGCTTCACGCGCCTCCACTTAGGCCGCACGTGAGAGCGCGTGGAGAGGGTTTTGGCCGCCGGATTTTGCAGACTTCCTCCTCCGTGACGCTATGCCTTCTATGCGGTGGCTCTATTCTGGGTAAAAGATACCTAAATTCGATGGCTTGATTTTTTTAGCTAGGGTTTCATGTCATTGTGTATTTATTGGCCTAACTCAAATCTCTTCAATTTTGGGCCTCCAAGCCTAGGTAAATTGAACCCAAATGGACGGATGAGCCAAAGTCTGACCGATTAATAACAAGTGGCTCAAGTGTTATCGGGCTTCAGGTTTTTTTCTTTTCTTTCTTAGGAAAACCATGGATTGGGCTTTTTTTTTTTTTTTTGGTTAACCATATATTATTTTTTTTATTCATGGATGATTAAATTATATTTGGTAACATGCTTTAGTTGTGATAACATGACATATAGATTAGGTGGTGCCATATTACCTTGCATCAATGATACATGTGCATAATTAAATTTTGTTTCTTTAAAATCTAGATAAATATAATTATGAAAATCCTTTAATTTTTTTGTGGGTCCAAATAATAAAATGGTCCTGTGAAGCCTCCCATCGGGATAATCATGATCGGGTTTTATTGATTGACCTAAATAATTTTAAAATCTTAATTAGATCGACCTAGCCCACCACCTAAGAATCCTCACCCCAAGAACTCTTAGAGATTGTAAGAGAATTTTAAAATTAAACAAGGATTCAAAACTACGAGCAATTTTATTAACCTCCCAACGAGGCTCTAATAATATTATATTATGGGCCATATGAACAATGATTGAAATGAAAGCCGCATTATCTGCGGTTTCATCTGCTAAGACGTGGATGTAGCATCCGATGTCGACCCCCAATTTTTCGACTCGACTCTGTATGGATACTATTTATTTTATGATCAAGTTTTAGTTTGTTATAAATGTCTTGCCCACCGTGAGCATTTATTATGGAAACTAAATAGCAAATATATTTTTGTTTTGGATTTACTAAATATATGTTTATTGTATAATATACGAAGTAATATTACACAAGACAATTATACATTTTTTTTTTTTCTTCTTAAAAATGACATCTTTCAACCCTCTAGTTAGTGATTTTGAATCAAAACCATTGGATGGAAATAACTTTTAAGATTGGAAAACGAATCATACATCGCTTCGATTATGAGAAAATCAAGTTTGTCCCGTGATACCCTAAGGCTTACGTATCCGTGTTCGGTGCTAATGATACAACAAAACGTAATACGCGATTGAGAATCCAAACACTTAACTTCGATGTTATATTCGCAGTTGTTAGGGTTTGGGCTTGAGGCAGTTAAATAACACCTCCTCGACAAATGAGTGTAAATGTTCCATAAACTCTCGGCTGGATAAGCGGCTAAAAGTATTGCTCGAGAGACAAGTCGCTATCACATATTTGATTAACACACGTATGATCATGGCGGTGGTGAAGGATCATTGTTTGACAATGATTTCACATATCAGTCGAGCGGAAGTGATGGGGGCAAAACTTCAAAAGGAGATGAAGATAGATCTCATCTTGCAATCACTGCCTAAACATTTCAATAAGTTCAAAGTCAATTACAATATGCACAAGATGGATCCGACCTTAGCTCAATCTGATGGATGAGCTTGAGAGGCCGAATCGGGCCTCACGTAGCCAGGCTGAGATCAATTTTATGGAGGGTCTCCGCGAACCTAAAGGGAAACCTAAGGGTGGAAACAAGAACAAGAAAAAGAAGGTAGTGATACCGCTACTAAATCGTAAGCAATGAAGAAGTCGAAGGCAAAGTGCTTCAAGTGCAGATGCAAAGGACATGAAACAAGACTGCCCAAAAGCCACCAAAGCCGTGTATGGGTGATTTACTTCGTTGTTGAGGCTTGTTTAGTGGAGAATTTTAATGGATAAATGGATCATTGATTTAGGAGCCACTAATCATGTTTGTTACTCTCTTGCAAAGGGTTCAAACATAGCACGTCTATCAAGAATGACAAAGATACTAAACTCGGGAACGTGGGAGCTAATCTCTGTAGCGCTATAGGACCAGTTGTTTTATTTTTGAGAATAATAGGACTCTTTATGTTTAGAATATTGTTTATTTGTTCCATATTTCAAGAGGAATTTGGTTTCGGCGCTGTTTAGTTGAACACGCTTTCTGACATTACAGCTTTAATTCTCGCTCAATAAGAAGTAAATCTTTTTTTATTTGTTCCGGTGATCTTATAAATAATCTTTATTTTTTAAGCCCCTTGTCCTATGATATAAATGCCATTGAAATTGTTGAAAATGAACATAATCACCTTGCCAAGAAAAGGAAAGTATCAAATGAAACTTACCTTGGATTACTGTGGATTAGGTCATATTAACTTAATAGGATACATGGTTTGGTGAAAGTGGGATTTTAAATTCCCTAACATTTGAACCAATACCAATGTATGAACTCGTTTGGAATGCAATGACCAAGAGGCCCTTCAAGGCCAAAGATATCGCTGCGAATCAAACTCATTGAATTGGTGCATACTGATGTATGTGGCCCAATGAATGTTCAAGCCAAATGTGGGTATGGAGTATTTTGTCACTTTTACATGACTACTCAAGATATGGTTTTGTTTACTCCACGCGCCAAAAAAGTCCGAAACTTTTTGACAAATTTTTGAGAATATAAGGGTCGAGGGGCAGTAAAAAACAATTAGTAAGTCCATATCAAACAACTTCGATCCGACCGAAAGGAATACCGATCATAGAGAGTTTAGTTTTACTTAACTCAAGAGGGGATAGTTTCACAATTGTCAGCCCCTGGAACACCTCAGCAAAATGGAGTTGCAGAAAGAAGAAATATAACTCTCCTAGACATGGTGAGATCGATGCTTAGTTATTCATCTCTCACTCATATCGCTTGGGGATAAGTGCCTTAGAGACTCAAGCATACTTATCAACTTGATTCTTCTAAGTCGGTTTCTAAGACACCCTATCACGCCCCATTTTTTTGGGGGTCATTTTTTTCCTACAAGAGTTTAATGTACAACTCTTTTACATACCAAAATATATGAAACTATATTGTTCTAATATATTTTACAAAAATGTTTCTTAAGGCCACAACCCGCCTTCTTCATACCACACGGCCTCGGGCTGAGCGTCGTCTTCTTGTGTACCTGAAAGGGGGTCCTATGACGGCGGAAGAAAGCCCGCAGGGCTGATAATCTCCTATATCGGCTACTTCTCACCTAAGCGCACATGCACCTGCCGTATTAATGGGTCACACATTCAAGTAAAATGTCTACATGAATGCTCATATGTCATGCATGAAATGTCATCAGGCCCATATCCTAAGTCACTTCACCGACTCTCACACAGTTTTTCAATGCGACGTGTGAAACCGACCACATTTTAGAGTTCCAAAGAATACCATTTTTCAAAACAAAAGTTTTTGTTGTTAAAAATTTGTAACCCATTGGAAAAACCTCCAATGTTCATTTGATTTGATCAAATTTCGCGTGTTTATGCATTTGTGGGCCACGGATTTTCGGGATTACACCACCGGATTCCGCGTACCTTTTCGACACTTTTGACGGGCTTTCACTGCCGATGATCATGTCTAACCTCAATAAATTTGGTCTCACCCCTTGGGATCTTTTTACCCATCTTGCTACGCCCAACACACGTATATTTATTTTCATTTCTTTTAAAACCGTGCAACTCATTTTGGACGTTGTCCCATGTTACCGAGCCCACCATCGGACACCAAACATAGTGTCGATCAACCATGTACCTATGACATACCATCGAACACCAAACACAGTGTTGATCTCTAACATGCACTCACACCCATGTCATGTGATGTCCTAGTGCATAATGCAATGCAATCATGCCATTGCCTACCCATAACATGCTATACGTATAATGAGTGCTATATGTGCATTTAACCCATGCATAATACATGCATCATTAAGAAATTTATATCAACAGCATACAAATTCCAGATATTATTTTACTCATGTCAACATACCATGCAAGCATATAATTTCCATATACTTCATGCCAATATATATATATATATACATCACATCAAACATATTAGCAATCATCAATCCATGACTAAACCATAATGTCATACAACCTTCCTTTAAGCAACTCATGGTATCACACCATTATTAACAACAACTCTACAACAAGCTACGCAATGGTCATGTTAAAAACCCGACTATTCACTTTGACACAAATCCAAAGTAACCTCGCATACTAGGTGCAAAACATAAATTTCAGCAAGAGCAGATCACCTACTGCCCTTCACAGGAACATAGCTGGGATCTTGACTCAATGCGATTTCCATAGAGTCAAAGAACACCTGAATCGGAGTTTGAACAAAGAAGTTATGACCTTTTGAAGTTGGAGGTCACACGTAGTCAAACCCAGCCGAGCTGAACTGACTTGCCGAGCTGACCTGACCTGCACGAGCTTTGCCTGACACCCACTACCATCCACATGAATATAAATAGAATCTTGACTCAATGGGCTTTCCATAGAGTCCAAGAACATCCGAAACGGAGTTCGAACGAAGAAGTTATTACCTTCCGAAGTTGGAGGTCACATAGTCAAACCCAGCCGAGCTGACCTAACTTGCCTAGATGGCCTGAAGAGCCCCACCTCGTCCTGACATCCACTGTCCTCCAAAGGGATATTAATGGAATCTTTACTCAATGGGCTTTCCATAGAGTCCAAGAACACCCGGAACGGAGTTCGGACGGTGTGCAGCGACCTTCCGCTTTGAGGTCACACGTAGTCAAACCCACCGAAATGACCGATCGCCAGCTGACCTGACCTGCTCGACCTCGGGCTGACATCCACTGTCCTCCACAGGATATGCATGGAATCTTGACTCAATGGGCTTTCCATAGAGTCCAAGAACACCCAAAACGGAGTTCGGATGAAGAAGTTATGACATTCTGAAGTTGGAGGTCACACGTAGTCAAACCCAGCCGAGTTGACTTGACTTACCGAGCTGACCTGACCTTCCAGAGCTCGGCCTGACCTCCACTGTCCTCCTCAAGAATATGAATGGAATCTTGACTCAATGGGCTTTCCATAGAGTCCAAGAACACCAAACGGAGTTCGGACGAAGAAGTTATGACCTTCCGAAGTTGGAGGTCACACGTAGTCAAACCCAACTGAGTCACCCCGACTCGGGCCGATGACCCGACCGCCGTCGAAGCCGACCGCTCGGCCGAGCCGACCGGGCTAAGCTGACCCCGGCTGCTGATCCCCAGCGCCTGACCCTACAAGCCGAATTTACACCCGACCTCTACAGCCGACTTCACAGTGCCGACTCCCACACCCCAATCTCTACAAGCCGACCCCACGGGTCGACCCCACAGTCGACCCCACAACCCGACTTATGGTCGACCCCACAAATTGACCCCACGGCCCGACCTCCACGGGCTGACCTCTCGCCATTAGACTGTTCAGAGTAAAAAGACCATAACTTGGTCTATAGAGGTCCCGAATCGGTAAATTGTGTTTTAACATCAAAGTCATCGATATTACACTTACAAGAAGGTAACACTGCCAAATTTCCTTTCTTTCCCACCCAAAAACCCGTTCTAAAGTCCGGTTAATGCGTACTACCACAATGTGGCCGCTTCTCATGGTTCAAAATATAACCAACCATCTCTTGGGGTGGCGCACAACCACCATACAACCCTGGTGCAGAAGTAACCAAAGTAGAGAAGACCTACCTCGAGTTCTGTCGAAACTCCCAACCCGGGTCTCTATGCGAAGCCCTGCCATGAGGATGAACCCTTCCCTCTGCCTTCGCTTGAAACCGCTATTCGACGCGAGAAATCTCTGTAGGAGAAGGCGAGCCTCTCTCTAAAACTCTCTTTCAAATTCGTCATTTTCTCTCCTCTCTCCCAACCGGTTGTGAGAAGATAAGTCAAGTGAGATGTCCCTCTCACTTCGCACTGTCCACCCTAAGTAGCCTCGATTACCCTTATCGCCTTATCCATCTACCTCGATTTCCTCCAATCACGCTATCGCCACACGCCTCTTTCCTCGGGTCCCACTTGAGCTATTTGTTTGACCAGCTCTCCACTTGACACTTGTCTCATCTCAGCCACTCAAATGCGTCAAGTGTCCCGCACTACCCGCGCCTCGTAAACGCTGGAATCTAACGCCTCGAAATCTGACTAAATTTGGACTGGCTGATTTTGCAGCACGATTCCAACGCGGTAAGTCCGTTTCGCTATCCCGAGATCTAGAAAATTTTGGATTTTTAATCTAAATTACCGTTACCTTTATCCGAAAATTTGATTTTCCTCCGGGGTTTCACATTCTTCCTTGTTAATTTTCATTCCAAATTCCACATACATACACATCAAAACCACACGATACGTGAATCCCTACACAACTCAAATACCTTTTATGTGTAAGCTGATGACCCCATATGTCACTTATCACTGACAACCTGATGGGCCGCCAACCTAATCCATGTCGAGAATGACATCCAAATCCGATATGTCTACCACCCGAAGGTCCCCTATGAGCAGAATCCCTGAGATCTCTGACCCATGGGGCCAACCCACTTCATTTCAACTCTAAATTCTGTGTGTCCTTAGGGAGAATCTTTCAAGTAGAAGATTATCTAAGAAAATCCACTTCCTGACATGCTGCTTATAACAACTGACGCTCAACCCGCCCTGTCAAGCTTAGGTAAATATCATATATATATATATATATATATATATATATATATATATATATATATATATATATATATATATATATTTTAATCCTATAACTTTTAAACTAATATTCATATAATGTTAAACACTTAACTGGTAATGAGCAGACCTGTGAGCAAATGGATTACAAAAATATATACGAGCTCCATACATGGAAGTGTTCAACATTTACAATATTTACATTGCATCATTTGTTTACAAACAACAAAAAGGATATTACATATACAAAATAGACCAAAGAGTCTTCAAGTGAGCACCTAATGATGTGTCGACTTTGGTGACTGGAAGGCGCGGATTGCCCCGTCTCTCTTGCCTTTGTTGTGACATCTACACGGATGAAAAACCCGCACAGCTTTACGCATGGGAATAAATACATATAGACGACTTCTAATCAGTCATCACGCTTTAGACAACCTAGATATAAATTTTAATATCTATTTATATATACACATGTTTATTCATGTTTTGAATAGAGATTATTTATATAGTATTATGCTTCTACATATATCATACTTATTCGCCTTTAATATCACAAGCTCATTCCATATCATCTTTCATTTAAGTTTTTGTTCTTGTACTTATCATTGTTTACGTATCATCACATAGCAATGCTATGCTTCTCATATCATGTCATGTCATTTACATATTCTTGTCATTTATCTTATGTTTCATGCCCGTGATAAACCTTTAGAAGTGGATACGGAAATAATCAGGGGAGAAAATTCAAGGTACTATCACTGTGATTTGAGATGCAAAGGATATTTATCTCGTATGTACCCGAAGGTACTATCACCGCATCGAGACAATGATCTCTATCTCGTACGACCAAACGACCGCTTATACGTGATCCAAACGGATCTATGTCATCGACCCAAACTGGGCCCTCGATATTTGTAAACCTGTGATGTCGAAGAACTATATCCCTATAGGCATGCCTATCTATCTAACTACTCTACCTAAGTGCATAATCATTTTTTTGGCTATGTTTTCTTTAATCTTTTCGTGTATTAGAAAAAGATATCTCATATACACACAATTAATCGATATCACGTGATACTTGCGAGATATTCATTTTCAAATAATCTCTTATAAACATTTAACTATACTTTTTCATATAACACAATTATATATGTATTATCTTTAACTTTCATAACACATGTTATCATAATTATATTACTATGATGCATTATTTAATATAACAATACATCTATATAACCTTTATACAATTTTAGTTTTTATAACCAATTCTGCCTGAACAGTTCTAGGCAGCTCCTAAGTCCATTTTCGACTATAATTTTGACCCTACTTTCTTCATAAAAGTTATTCTTCCCGATGTTTAGTTTGTACAGAAATTCAAATCACCTCATTTGGACCAGTATAACTCAAGTTATGATTTAAACAACCGGAATTACTCCAGCCTACTGACTGCTTTTGAGACGTATTTCAGACCGAATTGTTCCTTATTTACTAATTTTCTAGGTCTAATGGTATCCAAATTTGAATATACTTATTTCAAGAAAATTTGTTCTTCTAGAAGTCTAGTTTATCTAGAATTTGAATCACTCAATTTGGATGAATGAAACTCAACTTATGACATAAATGGTTAAAATCAAGTCTTAACCCAAAATCGTATCGTAATTCGACCAAACGGAGCATCACTTGACGACTGGTCCCATGGAGTCCAAATTTGGATATACTTATTTTATGAAGATTTGTTTTCCTAGAAGTCTAGTTTACCCAGAAATTTGAATGACTCAATTTGGATGAGTGAAACTCAACTTATGGTATAAATACTCAAAATCGTTCGAACCCAAATTAATGAATCTGACCGAAACAGAGCATCACTTTGACGAATTTTCTGGGTCCCATGGAGTCTAAATTTGGATATACTTATTTCAGGAAGATTTGTTCTCCTAGAAGTCTAGTTTAACCAAAAGTTTGAATCACTTAATTTGGATGAGTGATGACCAAGTTATGGCCAAAACAAAAACATGGGTTGAAAAAAACGGACAACATCTCCCCTAAAACCTAACATTTTCTCTATACAAATCTTTCCTCTATTGAGAACCACAACCAAACCAACAAGGATTCTTCACAAACAAAGAGGTATTCCAAACCTCCAACAAGTATCCATAAAAAATCCCATACTAACAAGTCCATACAAATTTCATACAAGTTCTATACTATAATCCATAGAAAACCATACAAATCCATACATATCTTTTATCATTTAGTTTTTATCCCAACCCAACTCTCATCAAATCCAAGGTTAGGAGAGAAATACCTAACAAAACCCTAGAAAGATCAAATACCAAATAAGAAATCCTTACATCCAAGGTAGTTCCATACAACCTAAAACATGTATCCATACTAAGTTCCTTACGTTAAACTTGGCTTCTTCTTCCTTCTTCTTCTTCTTCTCCTTCCCTTCTTCTTCTTCTTCTTTCTCTCTCACGGCTGCTCTCCTCAAATGAGACCAAATTTGGTCTTAAATTAAAGATCTCTCTCTAGGCCATGTTTGACTCCCAAAAACCCATTTTTGGGTTAAGTTTTCATTTTATTTCACTTTAGTCCTTAAGTTCCTCTCTTTTTGCAAATCAAGTTATGCACATTTCTATTTCAACCCATAGTCTTCTTATCTTATGACTTCTATGTCCCTTTTTGGCAAATTACATATTTACCCTTGTTTTATCCTATACAAATTCCGGGTTTCTCGTTTTATTTTTTTCGCATGTTTTTATTCCGGAAAAATATATATTTACTTGCATTGCTGACTCCACAACTGAAGCTAAGTATGTGGCTGCTTCCGAAACAGCAAAAGAAGCAGTATGGCTGAAGAAGTTCCTTCTTAATCTTCAAGTGATACTGAGTGTAGATCGGCCCATTACCCTTTATTGTGACAATAGTGGGGTTGTAGCACAATCTAAGGAACCGAGGTATCACAAGAAACAGAAACACATAGAGAGAAAGTATCATTTGATTCGCGATATCATCGAGAGAGGAGATACAATGGTTACTAAAATAACATCAAAGGAAAATTTAGCAGACCCATTTACAAAGACACTACCTATTCGAGTTTTCGAGAAACATGTAGATTATATGGGTGTTAAGAGTCTACCACACTTGTTTTAAGGCAAGTGGGAGTTTATTTGTGTTTTTTTAGAACAAGACATATGTGTTATTATATTTTATGAGTTTAATTTTAATACAATATGAGGTATTCTTCATATTATTGTGCACACTGAGAGCCAGATAG
Organism: Tetrastigma voinierianum; assembly: GCA_016808115.1. NCBI lineage: Eukaryota > Viridiplantae > Streptophyta > Magnoliopsida > Vitales > Vitaceae > Tetrastigma > Tetrastigma voinierianum. The sequence continues at coordinate 156,433 of JAEQBH010009219.1, forward strand.
AAGGTTCGGATTAATTCTTGTATATATGATCATATAAATACGCTCATAGAAGACATGATCATAGGTTCTCATAATTAATGAATAAGATCACGCCTCAATAAAACAAAGTCAAGGCTTATTAGATCAAGTAATATTTTATGAAATAATCTGTCTTGATTATTATAAAATATTGGTGCAAATTATGCTTGCATTGATAGGATCAAAGTGAGATTTATTTAAAGTTAAATTTATGTAAAAGGAAATAAATCTCAAGCAATATTTCGTTATTATTATTATCTCAATCCTGAGTTTATTATGTATATAAGATTAAACGATTATTGTTTCAGCTGGCAATAAGTGAGTTCATTTAAACTACCAATATCTTGATGATTTGGGGAGCAAGATTATTTAATTGTCGGTATTTATGAAATAAACAATATGGAATTTGTATGAAATATCCTCTTAATATGTTTCAGTACTTGGATGTTATGAAGTCACTGGCCAGTGCATTTTATCCATTAGAGAAATGGATAAATCAAGAGAATAAATAATTGATTGATTGATAGAAAATCTTATCAATTAATTATTGATATTTTACAAAGGATAAAATAATATTAATATTTAATATTATTAATCTTAGAGTTCAATTCTGAGCTTTTAGTGGAATAGCACCGGATTAGATAATTGGTTGGCAATTATGAGGAGCCTTGATTAATGATAACCGCAGGATCCCCAAACTAGCTCGGGGGATAAATGGTGTATACGATGATCACATGTTTTTACAAAAGAACCCTACTTGTTTTATGCAGTGCTGAGATCGTTGATTTTTGCTAAGTCCAAGTTGTTTAAAACACTAAATGTGTTCACACATGGACTTGGGCCCTAAGGTGTGGAGGCCCAAATTGCTATTAAGTATTCTAGGACTTGTATTCTATAAATAGAGAAAGATAATACAACCCTAAAGTGGAATCTGAATTTATTATAGAGATTAGCAAGAGAAAAAGATATGCCTCTTAGTGATCTCAAGCCGCCCACACGCCACCTGATCCCTACAAGAAGGGGGGGGGGGGAGAAGGACTGGGGGTTTGGGAAGATCTACGGTTCAGATACATACTTCCGCAACCACAAGCGTACGATCCGACCTACATATTAAATAAGAATTAAATCAATATTCTAAATCACGTGATGATTCTAGCTTCCGCTGATTATTCCCACATGGGGCGCGAGCTCCGTGACAATAATGGTCATTATGGTTGCTTTATGGTGACATTTATGAAGGACCTTTCAGCTTTCCTAAATACATGTATCGAAAGCCTATAAAAAGGCCCCACTTACGCCTTGTAAAATAATCCAAAGAAATACAATTCTCTAGTCCATATTTCTTTCTTCCTCCAATATCTCCGTCTATTTTTCTTTATTTTACAATACGTTATCAACACAAGTGCTCTATCATCCAGTGAACAGTATTTTTCGAAATTATATAAAGTATATATTTATGCTTTTGATTTACCCACTTTTCAATTTGGATAGAATTTTGATCACTTTTGTACTTATGTTTACATATTGATGATTCCTAAATTCGAATATTTGGATCTATGCATGACAGAGTAGATAAGTGATAGATCAATAGAGTTTTTAATGATCTTCTACATCACCACTCGTTGTGATTATGCTTAGAATGATGATGTTATATAGATATTTACTATCTTAATTTTTTCGGCACTAATCAATTATCATGCTCTTTAGAATAGATGGAGGTGTTTTGACCATTGTTGATAGGGTGGTAAAGAGAATGAATAAATGCCTGGATTATACTATTGGTCAAATAATTTGGTTGGTTCAAAGGCTTGGCATGTATGTTCATGAATTGTATAAACATATTAGTATTTCAAAGTTTGTATATGAATATGATCTAATTCATATCCTTTGTTTTTGCACTTCCTGGCCTTCCTAGTTGCATAGACATTCAAGTGATTATATTGGGTGCGTGGTTGATAATGAAAGGGATTACATTGTAAGTGGATAAGTAATCTGAATTTGAGATGTTGCAAGTGATTATATTTTAGTGTTTTTGCATCTATTCTTGAATAAATATTAAACAACTGTAATTATGTTTTAAAAATGAACGGATAAATGAAAGGGATACATAATGGAAGACAAGCTAATTTTGTGCTGCTATTAAAATAATATGTCTTAATCAAGATATTGATGGTTGTATTCATGGAGAATCCATTAAAAGAATATAGTTTTTTCTAGAAAACAGTTGGTTACATTTAGTGGTGGACTTTGATAAGTGCCTGGTAAGGGTTTTAAGGTTTTATATGCTTTTGAGTAATAAAGTCAACTTGATAATTGATTTATTCAGCCTCTACTGATTGTAGATATGAACTCAATATGACTCAGTAGTATACGTCTGCTTTTGGGTAGTCATTCTAGATTCCTATTATTTGTTCATTTGTATTCATGTCATCACTCGTGTCATGTTTTTTTACGATCCAAAAAAGACGTATGATATGATGTGTCTCACAACTTTTAGTATGCTCTAATGAACTGGAAAAAAGTACTTTAATTAATCTGTGAAATATCGTATTTGGATGTCTGTAAAGTTGCAGGTTGCTCTAGTTTTGAATTTGTGGGAGTTAGTATCTTTGCCTTCTTAAAAACATATTGGCAGTTTATGTAGTAGAAAATCAGATTACAAATATTTATAGCGTACCATGATTACTACTAGTTCTCATCCCTTATACCGCTAGAATTGTGAAAGTAAATAAATTTATTTGTGAAGGTTGTGTAAAGGGAAACTCATAATACGATCTTTCTCATACTAAAATTGAATAGAATCTCTTTTTCTTGAACGGATTCATGGAGGATATATGTTGACCGAATTCATTCAGCATCAGAACCATTTAGATATTTCAATCCTAATTGATGCTTCAACTTGATGATTTATCTATACAAAATAATGCATTTGCCAAGTTTATTGCTAAACTTATTGAACTTAGAGCCAAATTATCTGATTATCCAATTAAATCCATCCGAATGGATAATGCTATTGAATTCACATCGAAAGCATTCGATGATTATTGTATGGCATTAGGTATCAAAGTGGAGCATCCAATTCCTTACGTCCACACCTAGAATGGTCTAGCTGAGTCTTTGATTAAGCCCATCAAATTAATTCAAGGACTGCTATTACAATATTCTCGACTTACCTATCTCCTTGTTGGGGACATGAGGTTTTGCACCCGTCATCGAATTCAAATTCAACCTACTGCATATCATGATTATTTCCCCTTACAAATAGTGCGTGACAAAGTACTGAATATTTCCCATCTGTGAATGTTTGGATATGTCAGTCTATGTTCCTATGTCACCACCACAACGTACCTCTATGGGCCCTTAGAGAAAGCTTATTATATATCGGCTTGCGACCCGATCTATTCTTAAATACCAAGGACCCATACTGTGGATCAATTTATAGCTCGGTATCGCTGATTGTGAGGTTCGATGAAGATCATTTCCTAGCATTAAGGGGAGATAAGAGCCAAAAATTAAAAGAATGCTGAGAAATTTCATGGAATGTAAAAGATCTTCAATATTTAGATCCATACACTAGTTTGACTGAACTAGAAGTTCAGAAGATAATTAATTTGCAATATTTAGCAATTAATCTGCTATATGCATTTATTGACCATAAAGGAGTGACTAAATCTCATATACCTATTGTAAACGCAACATAAAGAGTGGAGGTCCTCATGGACTAAGCATCTATCGATGCCCTCAGTCTAAGCGTGAGACCTTACTCCAAGTGCGAAAAGACAAGAATCCACTAAAACAAAATCTAATAAAGAAACCTTGTCACTTCTAGACCTTCTGAAAGAGGATCGTCCTAAGGACAACAATAACAGTACATTTGCACGTGCCCCAAATAATCATAATACTAGGATTGCGGAATGGCCAAATCAAAATATTTTGGGAAATGATGAGGGTCTTGTTGATGTAAATATAAAAGTTGCCATGAATTTCGTGAATACGGGAGAAACATATAATAAAAATATTACAGTTGTCGATGACTATATATGCCTCTACAATTGCTCTTACTATCTCGAATGATAATCTAGATCCAGAACCTAAGTCAATAGTAGAGTGCCGAAAGCGCTCAGATTAGGTAAGATGGAAACAAGCAAATGAGGTTGAGCTTGACTCACTAAATAAAGGAAAAGTTTTTGGCTCTGTAGTACATACACCTCAAAAAGTTATCCCATTAGGATATAAATGCGTGTTTGTACGAAAGAGAAATGAGAATAATGAGGTGGTAAGATATAAAGCGAGATTAGTTGCTCAAGGGTTTTTGTAGAGACCCGATATTGATTTTGATCAAACATATTCTCCCTTTATGGATGACATTACGCCGCTTACTTAATATCTCCGGCAAAGAAATATGAATTTGATATGTAGTTAATGTGAGACCCCTAAAATCCAGACGGCTTAGTGATAAAATTTAATTTCGTCGTAAACCAGACTTCTAGATCCTCGATGATCTAAACCGACTTCACCGCTGGAACTGCCCTCGCGAAATCTAGCTACCATGTCGACTTCGTCGACCCGAGACGCCTAATTTCACGCCGAGGCACTAGAGAGTGCGGGATACTGGGTGCACCCTATGAGGGGCCCAAGAGGGGCGCCATCACGTGTCAAGCTGAGATGCAGTCACGAGCCCAAGTAGGCTCACATAGGACACATGGCATCATGCCATTAGGAAGAAATCTAAGGATGGATAGCGATAGCTAAGTAATCCCACATCCAATGAGAACGGATGATGTGGCATCAGAGGATTCTGTCTCTTGTCCCACCTAAATGACTGGGAGAGGAAGAGAGAGGGGGAAAAAGAGAGCAAACCGTAAGAGAGAGGAAAAGTGTGGGATTTTAGAGAGAGTAGCTTTTACCTTCTCTAAAATTTCCTACGATCTGACCGGGCCGACTCCGGGGCGAGGCAAGGGAGCTAAAGTTGCTCCCCACGGCAAGGACTAAGTGGGTACCAGCTCTGGGAGTTTCACAAACCCGCAGTAGGTTACCCATCTTACCCGCTAGCTACATAGAATCTGATATGGATTTGTTGGAGGCCCCGATGGTCGCGTTCTTGCCCAAGTTTTCGACCGAGTTAAGAAATCCTCAGAGTGTTTTGATGTTCACTGACCGCTCTTTTACGATTTTGCTCGATTTTCACAGGGCGTCAGGTTATCGCTTGCTGAGAAATAACACGTTGCGGTGAAATCAGGGGTTGTTCCAAGACGACCGTCTGGATTAAGTGCCTTTAAATTTCATGCGAGCCTAAGTTTACGTTATTATTATAAACCCAATAACAAGGATGTGATGGATTTTGAAGCATGCTAATATATGCAATGAGCCGATATATTAACACGTGTTGCATGTCTGGGTGGTGCTTACTGTATCGCGACTCAGCTTAGAGTAACTGCTAGTGGAAAATCAATCATCGGTTTCGTTTCACCCTGTCATGCGAATATATTTTCTGTGTATCACATCGCAAAGGGGGATGGAAGCATCCGGGGTTTTGAGAGGGATAAGAAACGGCCAAGATGGCCTCCATCTCTCAGAGATTCTCCGCTTTTTGTAGAAATTATGGGCAAGAGGCCCAATTTTGTATAAATTGTAATTAAACACAATTGTAAATAAAATCATTTTTTGTATAAAATATATAATTGTGTTGTATGGATGTGCGGGCATTATTGAGCCGTTTTACACATGTACGTGCCTCACGACGTGAGACACGTAGATTTCCGCGGGCCGACGGGGGGAATAACGGACACCTCTGCTCACGCCACACCACGCATGTCGTGACCATTTATACGGGTCATTAGACCAATATATTTACATGAAAAATCCCTTTATGGATTTAGGATTCCTAGATCAAAGAAAATGAAAATCACAACATGTATAACATTAAATTGCAAAGGTCATTATATGGTCTAAAACAGTCGGGTCGGATGTGGTTCAACTGAGTGAGTGAATTCCTGTTGAAAAGGGAATATATAAACAACGATGCATATATTTGTGTGTTCATAAAGAAGTCGCTGAATGGACTTTGTATTATCTCGGTTTATGTTGATGACATAAACATTATTGGAACACGTAAGGAAATTGAGGAAGCTAGCTCATGCTTAAAGACGAAGTTTGAAATGAAAGACTTGGGCAAAACCAAGTATTGTCTCAGCCTGCAGATCGAGCACCTCCTTGAATGAATTTTCGTACACTAGTCAACCTACTTGAAGAAGGTTTTGGAGAGATTTTATATGGATAAATCTCATCCACTTAGTTCACTAATGGTTGTTCGGTCCCTTGAAGTATAAGAACTTATTCAGACCTAAAGAAGATACTTAAGATATTTTAGGACCAGAAGTTCCTTACTTGAATGTCATTGGAGCATTACTTTATCTCGCAAATTGCACCAGGCCTGATATTGCATTTGTAGTAAACTTGCTAGCAAGGTTTAGTACTTCTCCTACAATAAGGCATTGGAATGACATTAAACATATTTTTCAGTATCTTCAAGGTTCACAAGATCATGGTTTACTTTATACAAGAAATCAAGATATGACATTGGTGGGCTACTCGGATGCTGGGTATATGTCTTATCCCTATAATGTTAGGTCCCATATTGGTTATGTTTTTCTCTGTGGTGGTACTACAATTTCATGGAAGTCTATTAAACAGACTATGGTTACCACTTCTTCAAACCATTAAGAGATTATAGCTTTATATGAGGCTTCATGAGAATGTGTATGGTTACGACCATTGGTACAACATATTCGTGGTTCATGTGGCATCACGACAAATGATATATCCCCCACAGTCCTTTACGAGGATAATGCAACTTGTGTTACACAAATGAGCAATGGGTATGTTAAAGGCAACTTGACAAAACATATTGTACCCAAATTCTTTTATCCACATGAACTTCAGAAGAACGGTGTGATTATTGTAGAAAAAGTTCGCTCTAGTAACAATCTGGTCGATTTGTTCACTTAGTCCCTTCCTACATCTACTTTTGAAAAATATGTTTATGGTATTGGAATGAGTAGGCTTGGAAGACTGTTGTATTCAGGGGGAGCAACAACTTCAAAACAATCATGAGGATTAGGTCCTAAAGACCAATGATTGTACTCTTTTTCCTTGACTAGTTTTTTCTTACAAGGTTTTTCTAGTTAAAGGTTTTTTAATGAGACAACCAGTACAATACATAAAGGCGTGTTTGTCATGTACTCTTTTCCGACCGGTTTTTTTTCCCACTGAGCTTTTCTACGAGGTTTTTAATATGACAAGATCGCGTAGCTTACGCCCAAGGGGGAGTGTTATAAATATAAAAGTATGGACATACTAAATAGATTCATGAATGAGGAAGAGACTCTCCAATCTCGGAAAGGTTCATGTTTCATTCAATGAACCTTGAAGATTTATTTGACGTACTTTGAAGATCGTGTATCATTCACTTGATGTATCTTGAAGTTCATGATTCATCTGATGTACTGGGAAGATTCGTGAACTTGTACATAATGGTCATTATGGTTGCTTTATGGTGACCATTATGAAGAACTTTTTAGCTTTCCTAGATAATGGTCATTATGGTAGCTTTATGGTGACCATTATGAATGACCTTTCAACTTTCCAGATAATGGTCATACTTCGCTATCATTACGAAAAGATATTTCGCTTCCTCCTAGATACATGTATAGAAGCCTATAAAAGGACCTCACTTACGCCTTGTAAAATAATATGAAGAAATACAATTCTCTAGTCCATATTTCTTTTTTTCTCCAATATATCCGTTCATTTTTCTTTATTTTACAACAGTAGCTACTTAATTGTGTAAAATGACAAATAAAGACATTGACATAATTTATTGTTGAATATTTTTTTTTGTTAATAATTTAGATTTATAAGGTGAGTTTATTGGAAATAAGGTTTACTACTATTGAAGAATTAAAATATCATTTACAAAAAAAAGATTAGTCATTTTAAAATTTTAAAATATACAAATTTCTAGAGTAGCTAATTTGTAAAAATATTAACCTTGTGCAAATGGATAAATATTACTCTTAGTTTATCAATAGAGTTGTGAACAATTTTTAATATAAATTAGTGATAAATATGTCATATTCTTAATATCAATTTCTTCTATCAGAATTAGATATTAATTATCAGCATTTATGAATCACAATGTACTGCAGGATTTTGATGTAGAACCTTAAGATAAAGTTGGTAATTGTTGACAACTTTGAAACAAACTTGTCTTTTCAACTCTATATATGCAATCTTCTATTTGAAAACGTTGCTCCTAGCAGCGTTTTCAAAACTAGCCGATTGAACTCAATCTACTCTTCCAATCATCTCTTCACCAAACAGTAACATTAGAGGTTTTGATTGGTTGATCTTTTAAAATGGATCAAATCCTTTAATTTTGGCATAAAACGCTCTCCACCAAATGGGACCATAATTTATAATATTTTAAAACAACTTAGAGGTTTGACGTAAAAGATTTGCTCACATGATTTTGGGCCAAAATCAGGATCTTCCTTTTTGTGGGCCGGCTTATCAGTGGGTTTTTGGGCCAAACCAGTTAACTGTTTGTTACTCCGAAGAGTTGCATTAGCCTTGTGATATCACATTCATCAGGCTATAGTTTTGACAATTTTGTATGTGAATTCAATGGTAATACAAAAAAATAGTACCAAACTCAAAGTCATGATGTGAGCTTCGATGGATAAGACTCTCATATCACACCATGCCATGCTAAATTATGAACATAGAAATAGGAAGGAGAGAAGAAGGAACTGAGTGGGTAGTCCAATTGTGGCACCATGGGCACTATATCCACATAGTCAATCCTCCAAAACTCCAATCCCCACTGATTTCGTATATCTAGAAAGTTGGGTAGATTGGGAAAAGTAAGTATCATTTAAAATGAAAGGAAAGGTAACGAGAATAATATTCAATTAGTATTAGAAAAATTTAGCTTTCTAGTATGTGCATAACCTTAATCACTATAAGTACTACTTTAACTAACGGAAGGTACAATCTTAAATAATTGGTTAAGTAGTTAGTTAAGGTGGTATATCTATCCGAAAGCTAATTTTTTTTTTCACATATATCAACTCTATGATTAATTCTTCATTATTCTTTATTTATTTTCAAAATAAAGAATCTAATACATTATTTTCCAAAGAAAATTTGAAAGTTGCACCACTAATTTTGTCAATACAACCATTTACCCAAAAACAATAAATAAAAAAGATGTGGGAACTAATTACTCCAGATGATGATGTAGAGGCAATCCCTTTTTTAGTGCAACGTACACAATTAAATTGGACAGCAAATGGTCAATAATCAACACTGGCAATCTTTATCTATAATTAAAAACCTTGGTTAAGCCCATGCATTCTCTCTCCCTTATGGAGCAAGTTAACTTTTCAACCCCTCCATTTCTAAGTGGTTGAGCTGCAAAACCCATCTTCCACCTCTCTCAAAATCTTTTGTCTTAGAGAGAAAACGCTCTTTCTTCTTTCTTCCTCTCTATGGTTGAATTGGCTTAACCTTGCTTCTCTTCCTCTTCTTCACACAAGTAGGTACACCCACTTTCATGTACAGCTTTTGCTAGAACCCCATCACCTTCTTTTCTAACCCCATAAATTTTTTTGTTTTTGGTTTCATCGCCCCTGCAAGGAATGATAGTTTTGCCATGGCATCAATGGCAGCAACAACCAAACTGGCCTTGCACTTTCCAGAGAATCTACATATAAAAAAGATGAATAAGAATGTGGGATTTTCCAAGAAAAAAATCTTGAAGGTGGAGGAGAAGGAGAACACGTCGGGTCGAAGAAACCTGTCTGTTGCAGCAAATAGTGGCGGTTACCAGACGGCCTCCGCCGCCGACATGATCAACGGGAAAAAGTTGAACGGGATTCATGTGGGGAAGGAGATGATGAGCAGTACTTGGGATGCATGCATGCTGGGGAAGTTTGTGGAGGAAAGGTTTGTTTACAGACAGACGTTTGTGATAAGGTCTTATGAGATTGGCCCTGACAAGATTTGCCACCATGGAAACCCTCATGAATCTTCTCCAGGTTTGTGGTCAACTAATGATCGTTTTTAAGTTATTTGCATTTGGAAATTCGATTAAATTCATGGAAATGTTTTAATTTACTTCAGGAAACAGCTCTGAATCATGTTTCCGGATCTGGGTTGGCAGGATGGATTCGGGGCGACCTGGAGATGAGTCTCAGGAAACAGATATGGTGGTGACCTGTGACACACATTCAAGTAGAAAAATACAGTTCCTGGTATGTTTCTCTCATAAATATAGCTTAAGTACTGTTATAGCTTTAAATCTATAGGGAAACTTGTGTTTCGGCCCATTGATCGGGACAGGAATATTGTATTGAAGACATATAGAATGTAAACTATATGGTCCACTAAGGGTTGATAGAAATAATCGTGATTCATGTGTGATATTACTTATATATTATCTTAATAAACGATAGATACTAACTACTTTGACATTGATGTTTATGGTGATACCTAGGACATTAAGATAGTACATACGTGATACCATACCTGAAACACAATTACTTTCTATGAAATCGTAATCAACTATATAAATAAGTTATTCCCAAATTAATGGGCTCAAACATAAATTTCCCTATATAAATCTATAATTAGTGTTATAAAGTAATGGGAAATTAATTAAATTGGGGGATGGATATGGTAGGGGGAGACGTAGTGGAAATCGATACATGGGTTGATGCAGCCGGAAAGAATGCAATGCGCCGAGATTGGATTATTAGAGGATCACCAATTCAAAGATCATCACAAGAGCTACAAGGTGTGATGTCTATATATCCATCTATCTCCATTTTTAAAATTAACTACCAATGAGTTCTAATTAAGGGTTTTGAAATTATTATTATTATTTCTTTTTTTTTTAAAACTTGATTAAATTCTCTCAATTCTTTGAACTTACAATCTAAGATCATCATATGGATGCATGCAGCCAATGGGTGATAATGAACAGAGAAACAAGAAGGTTGTGTAAGATTCCTGAGCAAGTGAGGGAAGAGGTACAACCATTTTATCTTGATAGACTTGCCATAGCTGCAGTACAAAACCACATTGAGAAGATCGAAAAGCTCACTGATGAAACTGCTGGGAGAATCCGATCTGGGTTAGCTGTGAGTCTCTCATTTCAGTTTGATAATGATGATGAAGAATGTCGACTGTTTTTTTTTTTTTTTTTTATATGTTGCATGCATGCTTTCTTTTCATACTATATGTTAATTTTGTCAGGGAACTGTTAAGGTTTGATATTCATTAAGTTGTGTTCTTCTGTGTATGCATGCATTAACACAGCCAAGATGGAGCGACATGGATGCCAACCTTCATGTCAACAATGTCAAATACATCGGATGGATCTTGGAGGTACCCTCTCAAAACCCTAAACACATTATCTGACCAACTTAGACAGTAGTTTAAGTATCCATTTGGAACCGGAAAAGTATTAGGGAAAAGACAAAAAATATTAAAGAAAATGATTTTTTTTTTGTTTGTGCCAGGTTTCAAAAAAGTTCAAACCCATGGCACGCTTTTAAGCCTAGCCCGCATGATAGGCTAGTCTCCTGATCTGCCTCAGTCCCCGATCCCATTTTTTAGAAGGACTGGGCCCAAGTCCGACCTAACCTGTTGACCAATCAACGGGCTCATTGGCCCTGATTGAGCTGGGCCGCGGGCTCATTTCTCTGGGCTGCCCGATCCAACCTATCGGAGATGTTTAGTTTATTTACATGAAAAATCAAATATAATCAGAATTATTAAACTTTCTTTTATATATTAAAAAATTTCTTAATCTAGAGAAAGAATAAGATGAGTTTAATAAGCATTTAGATCTTCCTTCTACATTTTCTTTCTATCTTCTTTCTAAATACTTTCCCAATTCCAAAACTGAACCTAAGTATTCACCAGAAAATTAAGTTTTTGAATATAATTATTTGCAGAGCGTGCCGATAGATGTATTGGAACATTACAATATGACGAGCATGACTCTTGAATATCGGCGGGAGTGTCGACAGTCAGATCTGCTGGAATCCTTGACAACCATGAAAACCAGTGGAAACGAAGACTCCATTAATGGCAACCATTCAAGAGATTTGATTAGCACGCACCTTCTTCGCATGAATCATGACAAGGCTGAAATAATCCGAGCAAGATCAGAGTGGCAGTCCAAACAACAACACTAAAAGTTATATCATCTCTATGTTTTTTCTTTCATTTTGTATTATTAATTCATTATTTCTTTCTTCTTCTTTTTTTATTTATTTATTTTGGCCTTTGTGAGTAGGGGTTTCTTATGCAGCCCCTTAATCTTAGGAAGGATTATCCAAATGATGTTTTTTGTTTTTTGTTTTTTATACCGGACTTGTGGGTATGATGTGGAATGTTATAGATGATTTGTTTTTCTTTCCCTTTCGTGTTTAAAAAACCAATTTGGTGATTATTGAATTATCGATAGAATTTTTAACAAAATTTTGTTTTTTTAAAACAGTTGAGAAACATGACAAATAAATCTTTGTTTCGTGATTTTATGGATTGAATAGTGTCAAAAGTGATGGGATAAACATAAACAATACACAAACAATACACAACCAGAATTTATCCTCTTGTGAGAACCTACTGCTAGGAACCAATCAAATGGGCAACAATAATTTACCATGATCAACAGCAAGTAGGCGAACATCAAATGCTTAAGATCATGGAAACCTTCTCAATGTGAGAAGTAAAACCACGGACCCTTAGGCCACTTAACTTCCAATTAATATAATTGATGGTTACACACCCTCTCTAGATAGAACTAGAGGCATACATCAATCATATCTAAAGAAAATTAATCTTGGCAAATGCAACAAACTTTCATAAAACAAATGGAGAGATCTTACCAATCAGAATCACTATTCCTGGATACAAAAGCGCTACTTTTCCGAACTCAATCTCCACCGTTCATAATGAAGATCAATGAGTTAAGAACGCAGTAATACTTCAAAACAACTCAATCAAACCATGGAAATGGATTTCGAATGAGTTGACATAAAACCGTTCAGTTGAAAACTCACCAAAACATAGGCACTATTCTTGGACTGAAGGACGACTGTCCGGAACTCCAAATCCGATCTCCACCATTTAGATTGAAGACCAATGAGTCACAAACCTCTCCTCCAAATTTCAAGTCGATCAGACACAAATATCGAAGCAATAAATTGAAAAGGTGCTAGAAAGATTTAACATGAGCCAAACTAAGGTGGTTAGTTCTCCTAGCTTAGTCAATATTTTAAGCTACTAAAGAGACGTAGCCCTCTCATAGACGAGGAGAAGGAAGACATGAGAAGAGTTCCGTGATGCCTTCAACAAGAGGGAAGCTCGATGGGTGGTATGTACTAGACCAAAATGAGAATGAGCGCTTCGGGTGTTGTTAGTCATTTATCTAATCCAATAAGACATCATTGGGAGGCAGTCAAGTGGATTATGAGATATTTGTGAGACACTTCCAATTTGAAAATCACTTTTAAAGTGGAAACCAAGAGACGCGTTAGCCACACCGGTCTGTACATGGTAGGGGATGTGGACGATAGAAAGTCTACTACACGCTATTTGATGACATTCTCAGGAGGTGTTGTGTCTTCAAGTAATCAACACTGCTTTAAATGTGTTACACTTACAATGTATATAGAAGACATCGTAATAAAGCAGGCGATGTAAAGAGTTGTTGTGGATGAAGCATTTCATGAAGGAACTCTGGCTTAAGTAGCAGTGCTATGTGGTATATTGTGATAATCAAAGTGTCATTCACCTTAGTAAGAATTCTACCTTTCATGCAAGATCAAAGCACATTGATGTGAGGTATCATTGGATGAGAATGGCTCGGATATGTTAATGAAGTCACTAACAAGGGAGAAGCTTGGAGTTTGTTATTCCATCACGGGGATGGTGAGTCCCTCCACATAATCGAAAAGGGGGAGATTTATTAGGCTTTTCCTCATGTGGAAGGCCTAACTTAAGAGCCCAAAGTTTAAGGCCTCTTAGACCTTTATATAAAAGGAAAGAAGAAACCTTATTTTTTGTAGAGTGCAGCCACCAAGAGAGTGAGAGAATAGGAGAGAGCCACCAGATTTTGAGAGACAAAGAGAAGAGAAAATCTGTGTTTTTCTCTTCACCAGCCCCGGGATTTCATCAAAGCTGCTCGATCCCGTCGTCTGCATCCAATCGACTGAAATTTTAAGGAGGAGGTTCGTGACTCATTATTCTAATTCATGAACGATGGAGATCGGATTTGGAGTTCTGGACGGTCGTCCTTCAGTCCGAGAACAGTGCCTCTATTTTGGTGAGTTTATTTGCTCGAGATGAGCCTCAGGCAAGCTTAAAGCCCAAAGTTTAAAGCCTCTTATGCCTTTATATAAAAGGTAAGAAGAAACCCTTTTTTTTTGTAGAGTGCAGCCACCAAGAGAGTGAGAGAAGGGGAGAGAGCCACTGGATTTTGAGAGAGAAAGAGAAGAAGAGAGAAAATCTGTGTTTTTCTCTTTACTATCCAGATTTCATCAAAGGTCCGACGCGCCTCAAGCCAGGTCCGATCACCTGAAATGGGAGTGAGAGGTGCCCAGGTCTCATTGGTCTGCTTGAATGGTGGAGATTGATTTAGAGCTTTGGAAGGCTGTCGGCTCCTGAGAATAAGGTTTTCTAGGTTTTGGTGAGTTTATTTGTCAAGCCTTCTTTTCCTTGTTGGAAAGCCCAACTTAAGAGTCCAAAGTTTAAGGTCTCTTACGCCTTTATATAAAAGGGAAGAAGAAACCCTTTTTTTGTTAAGTGCAACCACCAAGAAAGTGAGAGAAGGGGAGAGAGCCACCTCTGATTCGAGAGAGAAAGAGAAGAAGAGAGAAAATTTGTGTTTTTCTCTTCACTACTCAGATTTCATCAAAGATCTGATCCCGCTTTTGGTCTGATCCTACAAAAAAAAAGGGTTTCTTCTTCCCTTTTATATTAAGGCCTAAGAGGCATTAAACTTTGGGCTCTTAAGTTAGGCCTTCCACATGAGGAAAAACCCAATAAATAAACTCACCAAAACAGAGGCACTGTTCTCAAACTGAAGGACGATCCTCCGGAACTCCAAATCTAATCTCCACCATTCAGATTGAAGACTAGTGAGTCATGAACCTCTCCTCCAAATTTTTGTGGGATCAAACCACAAACGGGGTTTTAGGATTAGACATTTGATGAAATCTCGGGCAAAGGAAGAGAAAACAAAGATTTTCTCTTCTTCTTCTTTCTCAACATTCGGTGGAGCCCCTTCTCTCATTCTCTGGTGGCTGCACCTTATAAAAAAAGGGTTTCTTCTTCCTTATATAAAGGCTCAAGAGGCCTTAAACTTGGGGCTCTTGCTAGGGCCTTCCGAAGTTACGAGAAAAACCTGTAACAAAAAGAAGATTGATCAAACTATTTTCCACGTTCAAGTGTGCAAATATAATTTTTACAAATAAAAACAACTTTTAAGAATTGTTTATAGAAACATATTCTTTCGAGAACTGTTCTTGAAAATATATCACATAGAGGCTAGAGGTAGCCTAAATCTCAAGTGCTCAACTACGAACTAAATCAAAAACCAACTATTGGGGGTGGTGATGGCATATCCAACCAACCTGGCTCTAACTAGCAAACGGGAAATAGGAGGTAGACCTAGCACACTCATGACTTTAGCGCCCTAGCCTAGCTCCCTTCTATAGGTCAACAAGGTTGTCGCTTGACACAAGAATAGGTCCAAGGTCGACGAAGCCTCCAAACACAAAGACAGGTTCATAATAGCCCACATATTCCGCCCTAATAGCAATTTGACAACATGACCCGCACGTGTATCACCTATCTTATCAAAATGATGGAATAGGGAATCGCTAGAGATACTAGTCACATGACAACACGTGTCAAAAAATACCCATTATAAAGAGAAAAGACCATTGTAAAGAGCAGGAGAGGCTTCCCTAAAAAGAGGGGGAGGAAAAAAAAAGGGAATCTATGGCCTCTTCACTAGCCCTGTGGTTTAATTCAAAATCTTTTCCTCGCTTTTGACGAGACTAGGGGTTTCCGTACGTTTAAAGTCTCATGCCGGTTAGGATTGAGAAGACTTATGAGTTTATAAGTATGAATAACATCCAATTGATATGATGTCTTTTCGGGGAGAAGCTAAAAAACAAAATCATGAGGACATTGGTCCCAAAGTGAATAATATTATACCAAGGTGGAAGGAAGGGTCTATGAGGTTTTCCAACAAGTGGTATCAGAGTCAGGTTTAGGCTTAACTGTATAGGTGGATACTGAACAAAAAATATGTGGTGAGCCATTAGCAATTGGCCTTTCACGTAAGACGTGTGCCCAAACATAGTGAAAACAAAAAAATTGCATTAGAGGTGGGGAGGAGACTCCTAAGTGACACTTTGTTCGATGGAAGGATTATTGGTCAGGGTCCAAAGCCTCACATCGGGACAAATGAGAAGATTTAAGGAGCTTATAAGACAGACAATCATCTAATTGATATAAGGCCTTTTGGAGGAGAAACCTAAAAACGAAAAGGTGCATGAGGTTTCCCAATACCAATGATGGAATATTTACAAGAAAATCCCACCACCTTGTGGTAAACCCTCTTTCTAAATATTTATTCACTTTGTATATTAATTGTTTATACATTTAGAACCTATTCTTCCTGTTGTCCCTTTCACCCTTTACCACTTCAAATATATACCTCAAGCATGCGGTAAATCCTCTTTTAATTGAACAAATACGCAAATTTTCTTATAAATATTTCATCTTGTCAGACCGCGCGGTACGCCATGTTTCACTCACGCACAATAATGTAAGTGCTTAAGTTATAGCACACCCGCACTAATTTCATTCAATCCGAAAGATCACAAAGAACAAAGAAGTTCCATCACATAAAACAATCAGATACCCAAGCGTTTTGATACACTAACCTCGATTCGTGCCTTCGATACTAATAGGCCAATTTTGGCCTTGAGGGTCAACCCAACCCCCAAAAGCCCAATTTAGTGCCGAGCCCAAATTGACCCAAGATTCAGAAGCCTAGGCTCATCCAAATCTGAAGCAGTGGTTTTACTTAAGGGCTCAGAACATGCCACGTGGCATCCTCATCACTGCCCATTGATTCTTATTATTAATTATCATTAAACCAATAAAACCAAGTCAAAAAGTGCAATGAATGTGTGATTAGGCAGGATCGGAAGGAAGATCATTTTATAATTATGGTTGGGAGACCCTCATTCCTCTTTCACTGTTGTACTAGTAGTTAGTATTCTATTCTCAGTCCAAATTTATAGTTCCCATATGCCTTGAGGAGACAGCCATGTGGTCTGAATCATTGGGAAATGAAAAAATATTTCCTTTCATTCAATTATGTCCCTAATTAATACTAATCTCCAAATCAATAATAATGATATATTCCCAAAGCCATATAATAATTATTCATGCCCATCTATATCTTAAAGTATTATTTGATTATTAATATGTAAAAAAATTCGATTACTGATTTAACCTTTTTATTTTTTTGGAGAACTAAACATTTTAGTATTATTCATAATTCTTTTTTTTTTTAACTGCTTTGAATTTCTATTATCGAAATAATTTAATGAAATGAAAAACCGATTAAACCTATTGAACTTCACTTGCAACCCCCACCTTACAATGAATTTATATACTTATTTCTAATTTAACACTAAATATACTTATAGCATTCAAAATTATCTACTAATTTTAAAAAAATCTTAAATTATCACTACATTCTATATTATATGTATATAGAGACATATGTATCATTATATAGTTTAAATTAGAAACAACAAAATCATAAAATTATTAGGTCTGAAGGATTGAAAATAATAATACAAAGATCCACATGTTTATATTTAATTCACAATCTTTCACTTGGGTCAAGGTGTTTTCATCAAAGTTCCCTACTACTTTTTTGACCCATATACAATTTATATTTCACTATTAAAAAATAAAAAGTTTGACTTTATTATCACATGGTTAAGTAGATAAAAAAAGTTACCTACTAGTGACTGAGTGGAGTAGTTAATTAAATGAGTACGACATGAAAATATAAAAATGACTTAATAATAATTAAAAATTACAGACATTTTAATTGTTTAGTGTTACTCCCATTCTTAGAAGGTATAACTAATTCAATAACAATGGTAAACATGTTGCACAATTTCCAAAAAGATCCCACTTGAAAGAAGGTGACAGGGGTGGCATCAATCATGCCCTTCTGATTTCAATAATAAATCGAGGGTTTTTTTTTTTTTTTTTTGACAAAATGAGAAATTACTTTATATCTAAACAAAATCAAAATACTAAAAGATTGGGACGGTTTAATATTAAACATTAAGTTACATTAATTGAGAATAATCCCAAGACAGTTGTATCACTCTACATTTATTTGATGAAGATACCAGAATCGTAGGTACTACGTGGCCCTGCCTCTGGCTCCCCTAGCCAACCCGCCCACCTGCTGGCCCGATGGGACAGCCCCCAAAGCTAGTTCCGGGCCAGAACACCCGGCGACTCTTCGCTCTGGTGTCGGCACTCCTCTATCCCTGATGTTTCCTTTCGATGCACTCAGCTCGGATGCCTTTTCACCCGGATAAGCCTTTCCGACAGGATTTCATCAAATGAAATCGCTTAATCTGGATCTCAAGGATATAAGTATATGTTCTCCCAAGAGTCAGTCGCCCCACCTCCAACGGAATAGGAAGGCACTCCCAACAACTATCCGCTCTGGTGTTAGCTTATATGTAAGAAGAATAAGTCATTCTTCCGAACGAGTCACCTTCCTATCTTTATGGGAAGAAATCGCCCATCTCCTCCACGTAGATCCCGTTCTCCTCCATAAAAGAGAAAAGAATCACCAAATGAGGTACAACATTCTTGATCGAGATAACTACGCTGTTTCTAATGCCTAAAAACTAACTTTGTTGATCGAGGATCTATATTTAAACAATCACCGCTGCCTGCTTGTTTTGGTGTCATAAATTTAATTAATGACTGTGAATGCCCCGAAGGATCCACCGACTGAATTCCGGAGAGACACTGATGAATAGAGATTTGATATGATTTTTCTGTTTGATCGAAGCAGTAACATTATATGAATCAATTAGATAAAAACCAATGAACAATCATACTTCATAATAAGTCAGCGATAAAAACATAAAAAATAAACAAAAAATAGAATGAAAACTCAATTTGAGTGAAGAAAAGACTTTATTGAGAGAAAACCCAAATCTTAGTGGATGAATGATAGAATGAGTAAATTTGAGGTAAAAGAATGTAAAAAAAAAGTTACTCTCTTTTTATTGGGTCAGAAGAAACAACAAGAACTAGAGTCGAGGAGGGGAGATGAGAGGAAAGTAAATTATTAATTGAGGTTTTTGTAGGGGTGTTTGGCAAGAAAGCAAAGGTATTTGTACATAGTTTTGGAAGGATATTTGCTGCCGAGTACTTTCTTGTTTTTTCTCAATAATTCATGAATATATTGTGGGTGTTTGTACTATTTTTATTATTATATTTATAGTGCTTTGTGTTTGTTGCGTTGTTTCAAAATATAATATGTTTCAAAAACAAAAATTAAATGAAGCTGGTCATTTTTTTTTAAATGATTTAATTTTTTATTTAAAATAAAATCTCTGAATCTAGCTATACTTTGGTATTTTAAATTTATCAAAATTTTAACTCCTATTAGGCTAGCTCTAATAATTCACTTTTCACACCTTATTTTAATTTCTACGTTTTACTTCATGATCTCGAGTCATCAATGAAATACCATTTACATATATATATGATATATATACATATATATATATATATATATATATATATATATATATAAAGATCTTCTAATTAAGATCTTATATAAGATCTTCTAAGTAAGGAATAGTATCAGATAAATAATACATTTTTTGTTCATATTTTAAAAAACTGATGTGGCTTGAATTTACTTCTTCTTGTCTGAAATTAATGTTTTCCATATTTCCAATGTTTTTCAAAATAAAAAGAAAATGAAATGAGAGGTGTTTTCTTTATTTTTTTTCTTGTTTTTCATAATAAAATATGTTCATAGTGCCCGTTTTTGTTTATATGGAAAATTTTTTTTTTTTTTTCAGAAAACACAAAGAACATGTTATTTCAAGATTTTTGAAACCACAAAAAAAAAAAAAAAAAAATTTTTGTGGTGAATCAATACAATTTTCTAAAACTATCGAACATTAAATAAAGATAGCTAGTTTTCTAACTTAATCACCATTCTCAGCTCTAACCCGATAAAGAATCGTATTATTCACAAAAGTTTTTACCGTCATTTTAATCCCCTCTCCAACTCATAATGGTAATTACTTTATACGATACGATTTGGGGCCTACGCTCTTCATACGCTCAGCCGCCTCAAGACAATCTTTATATATACTAACAAATAAAACAATTTTCAAAAAACAATAAAATTATATTCTCTATATTTTTTAAAATTATTCTCAACATAAACTTTCAAAATATGAATCAAACATGCCCATAGTTTCTATACATAAACTCTATATTCCATAGTTTAAAAATTAATTACTAATTTATTCTCATGTTCAGAATAAATTAGTAATTAATTCATCCAACTAATTACATAGGATGATGAAAGGGCGAATCAGAGTGGGTGGGTTTTGATGGGGGTTGATTCTTCCTTCCGTAACCGTCAAATACATAAACTCTATATTCGTATCCCTGCATTGGCATTTCTGCATAATCCCACATTTTAAGTGAGTTTAACACTTCCTTCCACGGGCCAACTATTTTCTCACATACATCTAGGGGTCTTCAAAGGATCGGGTCGTCCAATCCCGAGAAACGGTAATTCACTTACCCGTCGAACTCTAGCTTATAGCCCATTGATCGGGTCAATGTGCTCAATCAATGAAAAGTGGTCGATGCTCCAATAATTAAACCATATATATTTTTTAATTTTAACCCGTTTCATTTTACTTAAAATTTAATACATTAATTAAATTATACTTATATAATAAATTTTTAACAAAATACATACTATAAATAAAATTACATAATATATTTTAAAATAACATACGAATAAAGTACTTACTTATCACACGGTACCCAAGAATTTGTTCTCTCGAAAGCTACAAAAGGAATCCCAAATTAAACCAGAACCCACCCCTCGAGCCCAAACTTAGGGCCAGACTCGAAACAGGCTTCCTTCGGGCCCTGATTTTTTAGGGAGAATCCCTTCGGTGCATAAATAATAGAGGGTCCTACACCCACACCCACAATGGAATGGTGGGGTCAGAAAGACAATATACCAATTAGTGTTGCCAAGGTGACCACCACTCACCCCTTACCCTAGCCACCTGACTCTCTCTGACCCTGTGGTCCCCACTCCTCTCAACATTAAATTTTTACCAAATAAAAACTATCAAATTCATTAAATTCATTAAAAATAATACTATGTTCGTATACTTACTGAAAATAAATTCTTTCTTGTTTTTTATTTTGATTGTTTTTAAATATATTTCTACTACTATCTTAATCTTCATATGGGCTTTTATTTAGTTTTTTTCATGATTTTCTGCCTTCTTATTGCATTTGTCAGCCATTTCGATACTTCTGGCTTTATTTTTCATCATTTTTTACGACGTTATTTATATATGAGTCGACCTAAAGGATAAAATTTATCTCGATTAAAAGATAATAATTCAAATCAATTATCACAATATATCATAAAATTGTGAAGAGGTGATTTTAATCACAATATTATATAATATCAAATACTTTATTTCATATTCAATACGTGACATGATACATCTCTCATATAAATGGTTAACGCCCTTATCGCTGTCTCATTTAATTACTTTGACAAATAAATAAACACCCCCTATAAGTTAAATGTTAATAAATCCTCATATCGAAAGCTGGGCACAGACTATAATACCCTTTGTAATGATCTCACCTAATCACATAAATATTATATTTCTGGAAACCCAAAAAGCCCCCTTTATAAACTTTAAAAACACATTTATTAAATTAAATCAAAATTTATCCATTCATTTATCCTTATTTGTTAATACGAATCAATAAAATTACTATTATTTTTAAAACTACATTTATTTGAATTTCAAAATTACGTTTTCGACCTCGATAGCCTAGTATTTTTAGAGAAGATATGAAAATACGGCGGTGGGCAGTATTGTAAAAAAAAAGTAGTAGTACTACACAGTGAAAGACAAAGCCGCAAAGTACGAAATCATAACAACTGCAAGGGTATCACGTGCGATCCACGAAATCATATTCTGACCCATCCATTGTGGGCCCTCTCTACCAAACCCCCCACCCATCATCATCCCATTTCTAAATCCCACGCGCCCCACCGGCGCGTGAATCTCACCTTTCATATGATGACTATCTTTCAATCAACCATTTCGATTTCCTTTCCTCAGACATGAAATTTACACTGTCCTTAAATGATTTACTAGAATCTTTTTACAATCATTCATATGACTCTCATTCATTATTTTTTACTGGGGTGCTACTATAATAATTATATTTATTATTCTTAACTTTCTTTTTTTAATTACGATCATGATTGACGACACAAGACGTGACGCGGAGGACCACGTGAATTGTAAGTACTAAATTGACAATTTTTTTAACCGAACCTAAATTCGATATTCTTCCCAAATTAATTGTTCAAAAAATAAATAAAAACTCAAATTAAAGCATATTTTAAAAATAATATTCAATCTAATTGCGTATACTATTAGCACGGCTCTGCCCCTAGCCAACCTTACCAAATTATAGTCTGATGAATCAGCCTTAAAGTTCAACCGACCCAAGACAATGACAGCCTAAGAACGCCAGCCGAGCGACTCACTGAAAGGCGCGCAAGATTCTCACCCTGGGACGCCCTTCCCGACATGCGCCTGTGGTGTGCCCTGATACCATCACCCTGACGCCCTCTCCCGATGCACCCTAGTGCTCTGATGCTCCTTCACCTGTGATGTTTCTTTCCATCAACGACTTACCAAGTCAAACCGCCAACCGACTCTGCTCGATATAAAGATATGTTCTCCAAGACCGCCACTCCCGCCTCCAACTATCAGAAGGCCCCCAACAAGCCGCACGTCTCGGAGTTAGCTAAATAAAAAAGCAGAAGTTAATAAGTCATCCTTCCCAAAATGAGAGTCACTTTCCCCTATCTTTATGGAAAGAAATCGCTCACTCTCCATGGGCGCGCGATCCACAAGCCCCTCCATAAAAGAGAAAAGAATCACACCCGTATTGCGACGACATTCCTCGAACAGATAATCCATGCTTCTAACGCCTACTTCCAAAAAGAGCCTAACTTTGTCATCTGACGGATGAAGCGAACACCACCGCCGCCTTCCTATTTGTTTTGATGTGTCAGTAAATTAACCGCGACTAGTGAACGCCCCAACGATCCACCGACTCGAGAATTCCCGGAGACTACAATGTCCGGGTGGGAAACGCCGAGCAAGAAATCTCGGGAGGCGTATACGCAAGAGCCAAGGTACACCTCGCCTCCCAGGGTGATCTCCGATCTCCGGCCTCGGCCGCTCGAACATCCCATCGACCGTCGAAAACTCACACTGTCATGTCTAAGAATCCAAAGAAACCTTCCCCCAAGACCGCTCCGGCGCCAAGAGATGGAGGCAAGACAAGAGGAGCATGCCAGCAAAGGGTCGAGTCGCGCGAACACGCAAATCGATCGTGGAGGATAACGAGCGCCCGGCGAACCTGCACTGAGCCCGCTTCGTCGAGAAATCCACGAGGACCTCCTCACGCCACTTCCTCCATCTCGTCCCGACAAAGGCAAGGAGGCCGCTGTACCGACGACATTGACCTACCGGCGGATGACGAAGTTATCTTCCGACAGCTCTCCGCTCCCACGACGTTCACCATCCCCGAACGCCACGGAAGCCCAATCCAGAAAAAGGCCCTCACAACCTGGGGCCGATCCATCGGGCATCGCAACGCCAGTAATGGGAGAAGCCGCTAGCGACCGACGCCGCCCGAGCGCCCCATGAATATGCGCCTGCAACCCGGGCGCGCCCACTCAAGCACTCATCCATGTACCCTCCGGGTTGCCATCAGCCCCACACATGTTTTTTCTCCCGCCTCCTGAGGACCACATCACATGCTCTCCTCTCCTCTGGCCAACATATTTCGATTATGACCCTCCCGCGACTTGTACCTTCCTTCGCCAGCAATGACGGTTTCCGATTCGCACGAATTATGACGCCGCATTTCAACCAAGCGATGATCCTCAACACGGACGATCCACTTCGTAAAGTGTTCCCACACCAAGGGCCCTGGGCTTGGTCTGTCTCCACAAGCTTCCAAGAGGGTCACTAAACCTATTCTGAGTCAGGCCGTGTTCGTCTCCCAAGATCTCGTGCCTCGCCAAAGTGCAAAGGATCTCGCCCCTCCAGCTATCCTCAAACGGAAGACGAATCCATCCCTGACTTCACATGTGTTCGATGTCATTCAGCCAGACGATATTTACTCTATATGGATGCAAATTCCAAACTTCCAAAGAAGCTTTCATCGACTCACTCCCTGCTCTTCCGCCGGTCCCCGATTCGCTTCACAACTATGGAAGAATTGTATCGGGCGGCGATAAGTCTCCACTACTGAAGACAACATTCAAAGCCAAGTGATCGTAATGATAGCCACTCTGGGGAAAGTGGCAAGCCACAACAAAGGCTCATCCAACAAGAGCAACTGTAGCATCGGCGCCCGGGCGGTACCGAAAAGAGGAAGGAGCCCCCCCAATTCACTCCTCTCAACATCGCCTATGACCGGCTCCTACCCCTTATCCGGGACCTCCCCGATTAAGTGGCCCCGCCATGAGGGCGTCCCACCAACGCAACAGATCCCTAAGGTGTGATTATCGGACCATGGCCACGAAACCAACCACTACCAAAGCTTGAAATTCCTAGTGGAAAAACTGATTCGGGCTGGGCACCTCAGAAGATATATTTGAGAGCCAACCCGCAAGGTAGCAGTCGCTCCCACAACTGACAAGGTCGTTGTTGATATTGAGCATGCCTCGAGCCCCCGGCTAGCCATCAACTTTATACTGGGGGGAAAGGCAGATAGCTAGTATCAGTCCAAAAAGCAGAGGAGAAAAATGCTCCGGGTGGCCTCATCGCAGCCGTGGTGAACACCACGCTACCCGAGAGAATGTCGATAAAGAAGCTTAGCCACGACGGCCCTATATCCTTTTCCCTATTAACCCTACTGCACAGTTACCCTCATTATGATGCACTTTGTACTTACCGTCAGATAACGCTCATGTGCATGTGGTCCCTGGCCGATCCAGCTAGTGCGATTTACTATAACACCCCAAATTCGAGCGCATGGTGAGAGTCCCGCTGATCATCTCGCCCCACCGGCAGGTTTTGTCCTCGCTTAATGGGGCTACCATCGACAAATGGGACATCGCCTTCCCATCGTATGGTCCGGTGAATCTCGCAGCACGTTTCCTGGGTGGTAGAGGACTCGGGGGCTTACAATGCCATCCTCGCTCCGCTCACATACGCCATGAAAGCCGCATCTCTCCACGTACCACCAAACAATCGCCTACTGATCGCGCCCGGCAAGTCGATCAGAAGCCACTTAACCGCACTAATAATGCACGTACCACGGTGGACGCTAACAAGGGAGTGCCTGAACCATCCCGAGGATCAACCTCAATAATAAGAATCACAACCATCCCGCCACCGCTTCCTGGAGCAGAGACGCGAAGGGGGGCCGATCCTCGAAACCATGCCCCTACGGTCGAATAGATGCATCTATGTTAGTACCCTCCCGGGTCCGTGAGAATCGACGGCGCGGCAGCGTGTCGCAGCTTGAACGCGATGTATTTGCCGACCCATGCAGATATGACCGACATAGTTCTTGGCACGCACGCCCTACACAAACCAATAAACGCCCCATCCGCTGCTTCTGGGCCGACAAAAAGTGAGGCGCATCCGAGACGCCACTTGGTCATCCAGATCAGGTCGACAATCTCATAACGATTTATCGAGCAAAGTACCCTGAATGGCTGGCCAACCTGGTGGTTGTCCCAAAGAAGGGGAACAAATGGAGAGTATGTGTGGATTACATGAACCTCAATGACGCATGTCCAAAAAACAGCTTCCCTCTGCCCCGCATAGATCATATTGTGGAAGCTTCGGCCGGGCACGGAATGCTATCTTTTCCGATGCTCAGATATCACCGTATCCCCTACGCACCCCTGATAGTAAAAACATCTTTATCACCATGCAGAAGACCTCATCGTTATAAATGTGATGCCTTTCTACTTAAAGAACGCGCAGGCCACCTATCGAGATTAGTAGATGAAGATGTTTCTCGAATTACACTGCAGCACAATGGAAGTCTATATTAATGATATGTCGCAAAACTAAGCAAAGGTTCTGATCACGCAAGATTCACCGTACATTCAACCTCCTCAGAGAGTATGGTATGAAACTAAAGCCCTTAAATGTGCCTCTGGTCAAGACTAAAGCCAAAGGGAATAGAGGCTGAATCCCCGCACGCCCAGCGCCATCTTGGTAACCACCGCCCCGTACCAAGAAGGATCCAAGAACCGACCCACGGCCACGCTCTTGGGCGTTTTATTTCCTGGTTCACGGACCGTTTGAAACCCTTCTTCGCTACCCTGAGGGGAGCCAACCATGCCGAATGGAATGAGGAATTCGACCAGGCTTTCATGGCAATCAAGCACACCGAGATAGAGCCCCGATTCTTGTGAGTCTCGAAGCCTATGGATGACACGCCAATTCTACCTAGCAGTAAGTGCCACCTTGTTTAAAGAATGTGGGGATGCGAAGTTGAGGCCTGTGTTCTTTGTCAACAAATCCTTAACCGACGCGGAGACCAGATATAGCCACCTCGAACGAGCTGCCTTAGCCCTCCGGACAGCTGCCCAAAAACTCCACCCCATACTTCCTGAAAAGTTCATCCTGGCAGGGTGCTAACTCGATATTCCACCGGCACAATTCATAGACCCGATATGTCCGAGAAATGTAGTCCGCTGGGCAAATGGAGTTAAGTGAGTATGACATCCACCATAAGCCGAGACTTTCAAGAAGGGAAATGTAAGTCTTAGCCGACTTCATCGCAAAATCCCAGCCCAGACACTCCCGCCCCGATGAAACGGCCGGGTGGACACCTAGCGTAGACGGGCTTCCGTGACAAAACCAGTGGCGGGCATTGGTCTGTAATTAACCTCCCCAACCGAGAGATTGACTAGCAAGACGTGTTAGCTTCGCCACCAACAACGAATCGTATACGAGGCCATGATAGCTCGACTCGAGCTCGTGACTCGCATGGTGCCACGAATCTTTCTGCTCGAGCGACTACGCCTAGTTTTCGAACAAAGAACGCAGAATTCGGAGTCCGTGGATCCGAATGGCGAAGTATGCTTCCCTAGTCAAGCGTAAATTAAATACCCTCTCACTCGAAATCGAACATGTCCTCCGACTCAATGAGGGTCAGCGCCTTAGCCGCCGTGCCGCTTCGGCCATCATAAGGGTGAAAACCGCATTCCCTATCTACTATCAACCTGGACTCCCCAATACCGCATGCCTGGGGTGCCGATAGTGGAAGTCTCCGCCCCATGGACCCCATATGACTATACATAGCCACGGAACTACCTGCACGACAAAGAGACAGCGCCATATGTTCAGATCTTTACCGGTTAGGATTCTCCATGATAGACGGTAGCTATACAAACGATCCCCTCGAGGGTCGTGACTTGATGTGTCTAACCCCGAGCAAGGCCGCATGTATTAGTTGAATCAGATGAAGGCATATGCGGGAATCACCCGGTGGAAGAACTCTGAAGACAATCGCTCACACTGGGGTATTATTGGCCAACTATGAAGTCGGACACTACCGATTACGTCAAGAAATGTGACCCTTGCCAGCGAATGTCCCCTATCTTGAAATCACCGGTGCAAGACTTAGTCTCCATCTCTAGCCCGTGGCCATTCGCTTCAACTGGGATTGATATGGGCCACCGGGCCTCCCACCCGCACCTACCAAAAGAAACTATTATTGGTCGCCATCGAATATTTCCCGCAAATGGATGAGGCTGACGCTTTCACAATTAAGGATGTAGATGTTACCTCGGTTTATCCGAAAAACATTATCTCGCCGACCGCAACCAAAGATCAATCGTGTCCGGGAGCAATGGGCCGCAATTTGACAAACCGAAGTCTACCGTGACTTTTGCTAGGAATTGAAGATAAAAAATTTATACTCTACCGATATTCTCAAAGCAATGTCCAAGTAGAAGCCTCTAACAAAACCCTTGTTGACTGCCTTTGAAAAAGCGGTTAGACTCGCTAAAGGGTAAATGGGTAGTAGAAGAATTTCTGGTGCTTTGGGCCTACAGAACCATTGCCCGAAAGCCAACTGACATCTCTCCTTTTGCGCTCACTTACGGGATGGAAGCATTATCCTCACCGAAATTGGTCTGCCCACCATCCAAACAGCTACGCCCGAGTCAGAAAATGCGGAATCAATAGCAAGGGAGTTAGATGTGAGTGATGAGCTGCGGGAAGCCGGAACAATCCGCATAACGTCCTACCAACGCCGCTTGGCGAACTCTTATAACAGATGGGTAAAGCCTCGAGTGTTTCCAGCCGTAACTGTCTTGAGGAAAGTTTCGAAAAATACTCGCATACCCAAGTGGAAATTGAACCCAACTAGGAAGGACCTTATGTCGTGATTAATTTAACCTAAGTGAAGCCGGGTCCTACGCTATAGATCTCTTCTTTAGTGGACTTTCAGTCAAAAAAAGGTGAACGAGAGCACACCTCTTCTTCGACCTTAGGGGTGAACTCTCTTTTCTAATTGCTGATTTGGGAGTGAAAATTCGTCTTCATTCTTCGGGCGTCTACTCCTTGTTCCACTTAGGATAATTCGGGTTTCGTAATCCCCTTATTTTCTTAAAAAAAAAAAGTAGATTCCATGTCAGAGTAAGAGCCAGTTAGTTAGTAAGTTAAGGCAATGTAATTAAATTGCTCTTGTTCGCTTAAAGTTGTTTTAGAGTTCCGATAGCTATGAGTTCTTTTCTCTCTTTGCCGGAGTTTCTTTTCTTCCTTTCGATTGCCTCTAGTTCTTGTTCATGGAGTGAAACCTGGAGAAGGAGGAATTGAGATTTCAGGATTGAATGGAA